>VUQI01000810.1:4603-21413 GCA_015106735.1 Paratilapia polleni | reverse complement strand
CCCCCCCCCACCACACACACACACACACTACCTCCCACTAAACCGCTTCTTCACTCACCTGCATTGCACCAGTTATTTCTCACCTCCAACTTAACATCTCCTCCTGTCCTATAGATTCAGTACTCTCGAGTCCTCCCACCTCCCTCCCTCTGTCCCTCAATCTCTCTCTCTCGGTAAACACTGCAGGGTGGATTCACGTGTGCTCAGGTGTGGGCTTACAAATGAAGGCTGATGGTCCTCCTGTTAGCAACAATTAAAAAAAATATAGTAATCTGGAAGGGAAAAGTTAGGTTTAACAGGGCAGTTTGAAACACTACAGATGTCTTAGTTTACAGTGTGGCCCAACAAGCTTATGTTGTTTAAAAAAAGCAGCCAGTCAGAGTTGGAGGAGTGTGACCTGTTGCCTGTAGCTGCTCATTCTTGTTCCATCATTACAGTTTAAAACTGAGGTGCAAATACTTGACAGCTGTTTTGCTTTGTAGGTGTATTTTCATGAGAAATCAAGGATAACACTAATTTCTGTGAGAAATAAGCCATTTTCAAATATGCAACATATCTCTGAACTCCTTTCAAAATTTCCAGGCAGAGTTGCAGCCTATGTAAGAGCACAAATACCCAACACAGTCAAGTCGGGTGTTAAATGGTCTTTAACCTTGCCACCTCCATATTACCAAGACCATGTAATACCCATTGTGCCCATGTGAGAATACAGCAGTTAGTAATCTGGTCAGACCAAGGAAATGGATGTTTGTGCTGCTGCATGCTCTACCCAGGCAGCACTCACTAGTATTTCCTGCAGTGAGAACACATGGATCTCACATTTGAGAAGGGACAGCTGTGGAGTTCATTTGTGAAAATGGCTATACATTACGATTCCTATGACCCGTGTACCTTTATTTAAATCCTTTTAATGTTTGCTGGTAGCAGCGATATAATGAAGCTGACATCAGTTTGATGTATGCATGCCTCATTGTGCAAGTTCCTTGAATTTAAATCTGGTAAGGGCATAAAATAAAATGAATGGACATTCCAGAAAAATATGCTGTTGATAATTACAAAAAAAACAGAATTTGTTTTATGGAAAATCTCAGTTGTGTGACAGAAAACAGTAGAATAATTTGTGATAATGTTTTTTTGGTCACTTTGAGATGACTTTTAATGTCAGTATCAGCAAATTAATCTGCCGTGCTACTTAGTGGAAAAAGAAACATTGCATAACCTTGGAGAAAACACTACTGAGAAATGTTAAATTAGAGAACACTCCCCACACTGTGCACACAGTGTGGACAAATAAATGACAAGGAAGCAAAACATCTGGAATTGGAATATAACCTCACTTCACATAACACACTTCAATGCAAGGCTTCCCATAATCAATCTTAAGAAACAATAATAGATTATAATAGATATTTTTGCAAAATGCATTGCATATAAGCCAACTTCTGGATCACTTAGATGATTAAAAGCCAAGAAGATCAAATTGGTGCACCATCTTCTTTAAACTGCTGAAATTACTGACATGGCCTAGCCCCTCTTAGCACCAATGATACCATGAAATATACAATGTTGTTCAGTCTGCTCTGTAACAGAAGGTCTTGGCCTGCTTCTCGAGGTGAGTAGACTGCGCTCCCCTCAGCTACTGAAGCGTGACAGGCTACTGACTGCTGTTTAAGAGCTTTGAACAGAACAGAACAGAACCAAGCTTCACCATCAACCCCAAGATTTAAATGGCTAAGTGGAGAAACAGCAAAAAGACCCAGATGTGTATCTGTGTGTCATGATTTGTTTACAGCATTTAGTGGGACCTCGATAAATCAGGCCCGTCTCTATGGCAATGACTTCCTGATCCACTCTAGGCTGATTTAATAGTCCTGCGGGACCGCTAAACACACGCCATGGATGCTCTCTAGGCTCCGCTCACCAGGCTTAGCCTGCTGTAAATTCAATCATTTACCGGTTAGAGCACCTGTGTGCACTTTGGTGAATTTGTGTTTGTCTGTGTGTAGTTTATCTGGGGTGTTGGTGCGTTTTTTCTGTTGAACAAACTGAATTTCTAAAGCAAATGAATGAGGCAGTCAGAATGAAAACAAAATCTGCTTTTGGTTGGAGATGATGAGTTTTCATTGGGCGTCAATGTGACTTGTCTTGCTTTTAATTGCTCACTTCCAACAGACATGTATTCCATCCCTCTAATTGAAATATTACATTTTCTTTTGATTTAATTTAAAGTTCAATTTAGCCTTTGTTTTATATAAACACTGAAGCAAATAGCTCCTCTTAATTTGACTGTCCTGCTCGTACTCTCACAGAGACTTTTCATACCTCAGTCTGCAACTCTGTGCAGCTTTTAGCAGTAGTAAATGAGAGGCAAAACAGTTAAAAACCTGGTGAGCAAAAGACCTACACAAACAGCCACAAGTGAAAGCTACCCAACAGAACTCACCACAGACCTGTGTGTGTGTGTGTGTGTGTGTGTGTGTGAGAGGACAAGGAGATAAAAATTATGATAAAGGCTTAATGGCTTTAGGTACAGTCAGGTTCATAAGTATTTGGATAATGAAACAACTTCTGGAATTTTGCATAAGTACAGATCTTTTGTCTGTTTAGTTTGTCATGGAATAACAAAGGAACAGGCCTCACCTTGTCAGTCAATTGTACAATTACTTTTGAGCCTTTGAAAATGGGGGTGTCTATCGATAAAAAATGGCTGTAATTCCTAAACAGTTAATGCAATTCTTTTGTTAAACCCCTTGAATTAAAGCTCAAAGTCTGCACTTCAGTCACACCTTGTGCATTTCAAATCCACTGTGGTGATGTACAGAGGCAGAATTACAAAAATTGTGTCATTGTCCAAAAACTTATGTACACAACTGTACATGTTTACTAGAGAATGTTATCCAAAAATGTAGCTAGGAGCACAACAATGATATATCTTCACATATTTTCATGCTCTTAATGGCTGCCCTTGATTTTCGTTCTCTCTTGATTAATACAGTATACAGTAACATGCTATATGCCGCTTTATGTTTGCCAGGTAGTTGCTAACTCTGTCCGCTGTTTGGTTATGGGCAGATAGTGTTACAGCTGCTTAATGTAGCTGAGAGCAGCGAGAGTAAAACCAAAACAATAAACCAAAGTAATGACTTAGAAAATACCATGAATCTTCATTACTACAAATGACCCCTTCCAAAATGCAAACTGTGCTCTCTTTCTTTCTTTCTTTTTTTCTTGTCTGCTTCATGCACTGTTCCTCTACCTAACACCTGCCTAATATTGTGTTGGTCCCCCTTTTGCTGACCATACGCAACAAACTGTGATGCACTGTGTATTCTGACACCTTTCTATCAGAACAAGGATTAACTTCTTCAGCAATTTGAGCTACAGTAGCTCGTCTGTTGGATCAGACCACACAGGCCGGCCTTCACTCCCCATGTGCATCAGTGAGCCTGTTGCTGGTTCACCACTGTTCCTTCCTTGGACCACTTTTTATAGATACTGACCACTGCAGACCGGGAACACCCCACAAGAGCTGCAGTTTTGCAGATGCTCTGATCCAGTCGTCTAGCCATCACAATTGGGCCCTCTTCAAACTCACTCAAATCCTTACGCTTGCCCATTTTTCCTGCTTCTAACACATCAACTTTGAGGAAGAAAATATTCACTTGCTCACTAACATATCCCACCCACTAACATGATGAAGAGGTAATCAGTGTTATTCACTTGACCTGTCAGTGGTCATAATGTTATGCCTTATCGGTGTATACGGTCTATAGTATATCACCTGCATGATCTGAGTTCTTCTCCCAATAAGCCAGCTTATTTTTCATGTGACACAGGTAGAACCAGTGGGGAAACAGCTTAGAGGTCTACAGAATCTGGTGTTACTGTAAGTAATCAGCATACCTTTTCATATAGGCTAAGCTCTCTAAGATCTGTCACTGTCAGATGAGGGCATGTCTGAATGTGGTCAGTGTGCTTCTGTAATGCCAAGGCTGAGAAAGAGTGTAAAGAGGAGCTCGGGCCCTTAGCAGAAGGCATCCAATCCCAGTGGAGATTTGTGTCATTTGCTCATGGAGCACATTTCGCATTCTCTAGTGAGGTGAACAGATCCACCACTGCCCTTCTGAATATGTCCCTCAACATCTGCAAGAGTGTGGGACTCAAGTTCCACTGAGAGGGGCCCCCGCGAGACATCAATTCCGCTGTGAGGTTCGGTACTCCTGGGATGTACGTCGCTCTGATGGAGAGCCTGTGTTTGTGAGACCACAACAGGAGGCTCTTGGCTATTTCCATTGTACTGAGCGTACAATGGATGCCGCTGCTCTCATGTTATCTGATTTAGGCAGCTCTTACTATATTTGGGAACAGCAGAGCAAAGTGTTTAAACACTGTCAATACCATGGACAGCTGCAGATAGTTTATGTGGGGAGACAAAGGCTTTTTTTTAACCTCACTCCATCAACTTTGGATTGGCACATTCCTTCCCAGCTGGAGAGAGATGTGTCTATGTGTACACTAAATGTGTATGCGGCTCTCCCAAGGGGAACCCTGATGACAGAACATGCCATATGCACAAGGGGATAAATCCAGCAGCTACAGCTCTTAGAGGATGTAGCCTGAACAAAATAGAAATTTCATGTTTATCTGTGCAAGCAGTCTTCTCTAGTTGTGCTTTGGTACTCTTCTTGAAGCATTACAGTCATTCCCTTATAAGAATAACGGTCAATATTTGAGGTGAAGGGCAGTTTGATTAACCATTACTTTAGTGATTTGACTGGTATTTCCACCTATACATACTGTCTTTTGAGATGTTCCAAGTATTTGCCTTATTGTCTGTACTTTTTTCTTTTTTTTCTTTTTTTAACATCAGTGGCATTAAGCAGCGCTCTCTCAGTAATCACCTGACAAGTTCTTCCCTTTTTAGGTGGAAAGAAAACCTGCAGGCTGTGGTCTCACTGTGGCACATGGTTGCATCTAATTTACAGCACAAAGAAAGAATGTATTCTGTGAATCTGTCAGAAAATCTCCTGTCATAATATAGTTGTTTGTTTTTAGAACTGAGCCAAGTGAAACCTCTCTTTCAGTGATCTTTTCCAAACTTTACTCAGATTGCAGGAAGCTCCAGTTGTACGGCTGCCACAGAGTATTTGTGCACATATTCACTTTTTGGTGACTGAAATGTTTTGCATTTTTCTTGGCAGATGAAATCACCCCATTCTGTGCTCACAATGTGTGGGATAAGTCTGTATCCCAAGTATGAAAAAAAGAATATGCTAGCAGGGATATGATGAATGTGCTATACACCCAGCAAATACTGAGTTTATATAGTTTTACAGTTTTAGTTTTACAGTTTTAAAAGTGCATTTTAAAAGTAAAAGATTCATACAAGAGACTTGAAAAGATAACTGATTGTACATATTTTTTCTTTTCCCCCACACTGATCATAACAACTTGCTGCTGCACTCTGCTGCCTGTTCTTTATTGTTGGTTATGAATTTGTTTCTCACTGCATGAGAAAATAGATGTGCTGCGTGAGAGCGTGTGAAAAGTGTCAACGGCATGAGAGCTGGAAGCCTTGAGCTCAGTGGATTCACAGAGTTCACAGAGCACCATAATGGAACCAAAAATATCTCTTTTGCTATATTCATATCTATATTTAGAAACGTAGCATGTAACCATGGAAAATGTGGCTACACTCAGACTTCCTAACAAGTGCTGTTGGTGGAAATGGGTCTGCGGTTGCCATAGAAACCGCTCTATTCATGCCGGGTGATGTATGACTGCTTCCCGTTTGCTCTCCCCTCGGACATTTCAGCTCAATCGCCTGGAAACAGGCCAAATATGAAAATATGAGACTAAATCGGCAGCAACTTTTAAACACACATGAATTTGGATGAGATCTAGTTGTATAGCTCTGACTCTATTGGTTATTGCAGAAACTGTTTCTCCTGGCTCCAGCTGGTTCGCTTTCTTTTATAGAGGTAGACATGTCTGTCTTCAGTGCTCACAGTATCTGACCAGCAGCTGTCAGCTCTTAGTTCTGAAGGTGAGGATCTGTCTGTCTAAGCTCTAAGCTATACCCTCAGGGCTTTGGCTTTGAGCTTTACAAAGTGGTTAGAAAGACCTTTCAGCCTGCCTTCAGCCTCTTCATAGCCAACATGTCAGTATGACTCCATGGGTTAAAATATGAAAATGGGAGACTATGAGAATGGATAACTCACCTTTACCATTGTAACACTGCCAAAAGAAAACAGCCACTGGATGATGTTGTTTGCTGGATTCTCATTCATAACTGGCAAACTGCAGATAGATAACATAAAACTTTTGGAAAACTGCTTTTCAAGTGATACCACAGCACAATACAGCGCTGGCGTGACAAAAAAAGAAAAAAGAAAAGAAAATAGGCAAGTGATATGAAAAGACACTTTAAGACAACATAACAGCACATAAAACAGACAAAAACTTCACATTGTGATTTGTAGCTGCTTTTTCTTTCCAACAAAAAATGTTGCTGATAATCATAAGAACCTGTTATGGATGTTACATTCCCAAAGAAGACTCACATTTGACATTCATCTTTGATGTAGAGGTTACTTAATGTTTGTAGGCAACACGATGACCCAGTGATTTGTAGGTAGTGAGTAATATTCTCTTTTTCATCGTTCAGTTAAGTAAAAGTCATTATGATGCACTTACCCGGGGCTAATAGTTGTGGTGAGAATTCAGCAGTGACGCCGACAGAAAACACAGTTTAAGAATAAAAATTCTAATATTGCTGCTATTTGTGGATTCACAGAAAGTTAACTGGCAACTGTTCAGAAAAATGTATTCACTTATGTTTTCAAGTACAAATGTCAAACATTTGCCAATTGTATCTTCTTAGATATTTGGATTTGCTGTTTTTCTTTGACGTCAGTCACAAACCCAAATCTGATTTTTTTTTTTTTTTTGCAGCAGAATATAGTAAGGCCAGCTAATCACTCCTCACAAATGTGTTACATATAGAAACTGAAGAGTGGCGCTGAGGGGGTAAAATATGAAGCAGAAATGCACGGCAGCAGCAGCACTGACAAGGAAAGGAGAGATGGGAGATTTTTGCATAGTTATACCATATGCTAAATAGGGAGAGTGTGTTTGGTATATGATATGAAGAGAGTGAGGCGTGCATGCCGCAGCCCAGCTCACATCTGCCTGAACCAGCTTGCAGGCTTCGCTCCATGTCTTTAACTGTCAATGTGACAGAAAGTACAAACTGAAACATACCCAGCAGTTTATTTTGCAGTGGAAATAATCATTAGTTGGTGACCAACATTAAAACAGTGTTATGATTTTAGTTCAAAAGTGGATCCAAATGAAGACTCAAGCTTTATTATAAAAGCCGATGGGTAGGCAACAATGGAGAATAATTCAAAACTAACAAAACACGGGAACTAGGGCTATGGAAACTTATGAGGGAAACAAGGTAAAAGAGCAAACAGTCTGACAAAAAGGGAGACGGGACTACAAATACAATGAGAACAGACTGCAGAAGACAAACAGATGAGGAAGGAGACACAGTTGAAAGTAATTAACAGGAGAAAGCAACAGGGAATCAAGGGAGGACAGACAGGAAGCAAACTAATACAGGAGACAACAGAAAACTAACCTTCAAAGTAAAACAGGAAAAATCAACAAGAAGTCAGGGACAAGGGAACACAGAGGGAGGCACTACTACTAATAATATATGTAATAATATACATGAACCAAAACTAAGACGCATCACTAGAATACAGAAAACATAGGAACCAAAGACTTGAATAATAATGCAAAGTACTAAACATCTTAACAAGATTTACCCATGACCTTTGCTTGGTCTAGACAAATATTCTGTATAAGATCTAAGACTGGTATAAATTATGAACTTTTCATGAACAAATAAAATTGCTAAATGGTTATAGGTGTCTGATTACTGTACAGAAAGTGCATCTGAAACAGCAAATTTAATTCCACAGTCACACACATCAAAGTGGAACACCCTTTCTTTAGAGGTTAATGAAAGTCATTCTTAGAAATGTACACAATAAAAGTGAAATATCATGTGGACTCCAGAGAACACAACAAGCTGATACTATTTGTAATCTTCCATTGTGACGTATTGCTTCTGGTCACCCTCTTTAGCTCTGACATCTGACCTTTCCCCATGAGGCTGCACTCCAATCAGAGAAAAACAGGAAGAACATTGGCTCTGACAGCAGGCGTTACGAGTGGCCTCATGGGAAATGTAGTGCTGGCAATCTAAAGTGGGGTATGAGTCACCATCTGTCTCCCTCACTCAATCATTACACAAGTGCTGCACATGCGTGTTTTGATGCGTGTTTGTTTATCAGCATAAACTCTGAGTCTGTGTTCAGCAGTTCTTTAATACAGTTTGTCCTACAGTTTGAATCTGTTACATTTTTGATGACCAGGAAATTGGTAGTTGACCTTGCTAGAATCTGGGAGAGTCTCAGGTGTTACTCCATCTTTGTGCATGTGCAGGTGACATCTGAGAGTCACGGAATTGCTTCTTGTAGTTCTCAACATATACACAGAGAAAACACACTACTGCAACACACCCTCACACACAAGCACACTACCTCAAGGCTGAGACTGTCCTACTGTGTCTCTACTTGGCAGCACGTTTAGGTATTCCAGGCAGTGCTCACAGGGTATATTGACATTCCTGTCTCATTGCTTGCTCCATTGTGCATTCTGTGAGAGCTAACCCTCAATCGCTCTCTCTCCCTCACTCTCAGTCTCTGTATGTCTCTTTGTCTCTCCCTCACTTTTCAGGGCATCAGACTTATTATCCCCACTCATACTCCGCTTTGGTACACAGCAAGGCAATACATAAAACAGACACAAACACACATGGAAACACATACACACAAAGTGATTACTGTGCAGAGGCAATATTTGAAAGATTCACTGATTTAATATACCTATTTATGCGAACATTATTGTAACTGATTTGTCAGTATGTCACCTAATCATGATGTCAATCTCTCTTTCGACAACACTCATGCCAGTGTTTGGAATCACTTCTGCAAACTACAGTAAGTCTAGAGCAGTACTACTTGCACAGCTCATTGTGGTCGCAATACTAACATGCGAGTTAGAAGCAGGCATAATATTTTTACAACTGTCACTGTCTTAGCATATGGTATGATAATAACTAGTAGTAAATACAAAGTTCAGCTGGCACTAATGCAAATGTCATGTGAAAAATAAAGTTTGACAAGACTTTGTGTAGAACTGTGAAAAACTAAGTACACCTTTACTGTTTCTGTAGGAATTAAGACGGTCAGTAGCAGCCAGGTGCTGGTCCCAGCAATTCGCCCTAAGGTCAAACCGTGCAATGCTCAGAGAAATTGCAAAAAACCCAAGAGCTACATCTCAGACTCTACAGGCCTCAGTTAGCATTTTAAATGTTAAAGTTCATGACAGTACAATTAGAAAAAGACTGAACAAGTATGGCTTGTTTGGAAGAGTTGCCAGGAGAAAGCCTCTCTAAAAAGAATGTGGCAGGCTTAGATTTGCAAAGTTGCATCTGAACAAATCACAAGACTTCTGGAACAATAGATAGATGAGACCAAAGGGGAGAGGTTTGGCTGTAATGCACAGTGCCAACTTTGGTGAAAACCTAACACAGCAAATCAGCACAAATACTTCATTCCAACTGTCAAGCATGGTGGTGGAGGGGTGATGATTTGGGCTTGTCTTGCAGCCACAATATGTGGGCACCTTGGAGTCCTTGAGTCGACCATGAACTCCTCTGTATACCAAAGTATTCTAGAGTCAGATGTGAGGCCATCTGTCCGACAACTAAGGCAACACTGAATCATGCAGCAGGACAATGACCCCAAGCACAGCAGCAAATCTACAACAGAATGGCTGAAAAAGAAAAGAATCAAGTCAAAGTTCAGACCTCAACCTGAAAATGAATATATAAATGAATGCCTGTAAACCTCAATGAATGGAAGCAAAGTTGTGAAAAAGAGTGGGCCAAAATTCCTCAAACAATGTGAAAGACTGATAAGGTCATACAAAAAACAATTACTTCAAGTTACTGCTGCTAAAGGTGGTTCTGCAAGCTATTGAATCATGGGGTGTACTTAATTTTTCACGACCGCATCGAATCGTGAAAACTTTTTCTTTTTCACATGACTGTTTGTGTCATAACTGGAGCTTTGATCTGATGGTGGTGCTCTCGTAAGGACAGCTCAAAGGTGTTAAGTGACCTTTATGGAAATCTATCCAAAGGTTATTGAGATATGTCAAGTCTGTACCAAAAGTGTGGAGGAACTGACCTTGCCATCTCTAGAGCCATGTTGCTAGCTTAGCTAAACCTGTCAAGTTGCTGTTTTGCTTACATGTCATTTTCAGAAAATGCACAGCTGTCATAAACACTATTTGATGAGAGATTTGAGTCATTTTGTTAAGCAGCAAAAAATGTTTAAATTGCATTTATTTATTTATTTTTTTAATTTCTTCATAGTTGTCAGTAATTTGAAAAAAAAAACTCTTACTTAGATTTAGGTCTACAAAGACAATCTGTCTCAGGGTTTTGTTTCTGCATTTCCTAAGCTTATGAAAACTCAAAACAAGTATTCTACAGTTTACCTCAACTCAGGAGCTGCTGGGGTAAGCAAATGTTCTACTAACCAAGGTAAACCCAAAGAGAGACTGTAGTGTAGTCATAGTAGCTGTGTCCAACAATGACACAAGAGAACTGGGACAAATGAAAGACACAAAACAGAAAAACATTTGTACAAATATTGGTCAAGGAACCATGATCTGTATTTATTTGCTTGTTTTCATCTCAGCCCTGAGACAAACGGGCAGCAGTGGCTCATCTGTTGCCTTTTTTTTTTCTTTTTGAGGGCTACGAGTGCTGTAGGAAAAGACACACCAGTAAACAAATAAATGTATCCCCTTTTACAACACACTGATAATTTGAAATGGCTTCTTAACTGTTTTGTGCCCAGAAATAAAACATATTTATGAAAAGGGATAAAAAGGAGAAACTAAAAACTAAAAAAAATATCAAATAAATATAATAAAAAAGTCAGCTGAAAATATGAATTTCATAAGATTGAAAGAGAAAGCGGGATTCAAAGGCATACAAACAGGCCTAGCTTGCTAACACACACGTTTGCACACCTTCAGGAGCTGGAAGCAATGTAGCTTACTCGTATCATGCTGGCCTGTGATGTTGGTTTGTTTATTTGTGCCAAGGGAGCGATAACCTGCTGGTAACATTTCTAAACAGCTCCAGCTGCAGCTTACACTGAGAAAATGAATGGGCAGATTTCACCTGAGGTGGTTTTTTTGGCAACAAGATATCTTTGCAGCAGCTGGTCTCTTTGTCAGCTAAAAACACACGTGGGTTTATTTATCTCAACTGTGCTACGTCCTTATTCTCTTCTCATCCACCTCATACCTCTCACTAGTTCTCAAAAGTTGTTATCTTTAGTAGTGGTTAAGAAACATGTAGTATTTTCTTTTGAGTTGGTGTAACTTGACACACCTCAGAAAACTCTTTTTCCTAAATATTTATTTGGCTGGAGCTGTGGATTACTAGTCTAGAAATGTGAGCATTGAGAAGCTACTTATGTGTTCCCAATACCAAAACAGCTCCAGTGAAGGTCCTTTATGCAGAAATTTATCAAGCCAACTTTTTGAAGCTATTATGCTATTTTCCTTCCTAATGTGAATAAACTGTTCTGGACAACAATATTTTATATTGATTTTTTTTTATATTGATTTAAAGATAAATCAATATAAAATTATAAAAAAATTTTTTTTTTATAAAATTATAAAAAATAAATACAGCCTGACTGATATAGGATTTTTAAGACACATACCGACACCGATATTTGGTGATTTACATATCCGATATTCCAACATATCGGCCGATATTTTTTTCTTTCAGACACACAAAACATTTGTTACGCGTAGTTCTTTATTTACTCGTTCATGCTCTGCCCAACTCTGCTCAGCTGGTTATTGTGTTTGTGGCAATCCAAACGTGTGTTGCCAACATGAAGTTGCAAAGTGTCCTCTGGTGGACAAATGTCAACACTTATAACACGGCTGACAAGTGTCTCTTTTTTATTTTTTAAATTGTCGTGTATCACCATTATAAATGCTGATATCGACAGCTCAGGTGATAATATTGGCTCACCGATAAATCGTTTGGGCTCTATGAAACTGTAAGCAACATTATTTACTAACCTCCTGCTGTGAATGAGGTCATCCCAGACATGCCCTTTGTTGCAGTTTTGTCTGTTTTTGGAGTCGTCTTCCTGCCATAAAGTGGCCCTAATGTGCTCATTGTGCACTTTACCTCACAATCCTGAAATCTACCTTCACAACAATTTAACCCTCAACCTGAAACTTCTCAAATACATCTTTCTGTGTTTATATTAGCCTAACAATATCCTACCATGTTAACCATGGGGCAGCAGATCATTGCTTTACACTACTAACCTTCAAAAATCTGTTGTTTATTTCATCTTCATTCAAAGTTGCTGAAATACTCTACATTTTGTTTTTGTTGTAACTGTTGTTAGAAACTAGCTAGCTAGCTTACTGCTAACTTTGCTACACCTCCTAAACCATTTTTTTTTTAATGGATGCCTCGCTCTGGTTGATTGTAATGCCTGGGACAACAGTTACACTGATCACTTTATTAGAGTATACAAAATGTTTTTAACTGTTGCTTTTGGGGAGAACAGAGTATTTGGACATGGAAATGGCTATCAGACTGAACAAGCAGAGCCACGATGTCATAGCAGGCATTAATTCATTGACAAAACATTTAAAGAGGGAGCTTGGTGTTTGTTTCTTGTTTCGATCTGAAAGTCAGAATTTTTTTAAACATAACTTTAAACATTTTGTAATACCTAAATCTAACTAAACAGAAGAGAAAAATATCCACGCTAGGCTCCTGTGGATTGTATTCAGGTCACCTTAGTTCATCTTTTACTTGTGTTTCTAGAGATCTTTTTTTTCCTTTATCTCTTGTCTGTTTTTGTGTGTTCCAGTCTTGTTCCATTTTTTGTGCTCACCTCCTGTTTTGGTGATCACCTTATTTCATCTGCTCCTGTGACTGACTGCTCTACTGTAATCGTTTCCACCTGTGCCTCGTCATGCAGTCTGCCGTGTATGTGTTCGTGTGCATATACTGTATATAGGCAGGGGTTAAAGTGGGCTGGAACGATCTGGAACAGCATTCCAGTACCTTCAGTAAATTAGTAATTCAATCTGATAGATTATACTATTGAATGCGATAATTTTCATATACTGCAGCCTGGCATTTCTTCCAGCTGACAGCATGGATATACTTGTTCCGTAATAAGAAAATGATATAACTTTTCAAACAGCTCAATAAATATCAGCAAAGACAAACTGAGCAGTTTGTCACACATTGTGTCTTTGTAGCTAAATGTACAGTTGCTCTATTAACCGAGGAGAGAAATAAAAGACAGTTGTGACACTCACAGAGATGGTGAAAGATCTAAGAAAGACAGGACAGGAGAGGAAGAGGAGTGATTATTTTCAAAGTTAAGAACTTCAAGTGACATTTGATGAATTGGAAATCTCACATGTAATGTTACATTACAACATGTAATGTTGTAATTCATTTTAGAGATTTTAAAATCAGATATTGTATCTATACTTGAGTTGCTGAAGTTGTGTTATTTTTCATATAAACGTCTTACAAAATAGTAAAGTATAATAATATATTTTGTGTTGTTAAAAGGTTGCATGAAAATACTGTATTAGGCAGTTTAGTGCAGGCTAAACTGGTTAGTTTACAGTACTGTGGTGAAGTTACAGTACTGTACTATGCTGGACTGGTTCAGAGCAGGCTGCGGTGTTCATGGTCACTGTTAGGTTACATCCAGGGTAGGTGATGAGGCGGATTAGATTCACTCACCAAAATTTTAATTTTATACTAGCCTTATAATGTCTAGGGGTTTGGAAATCAGTCATGATGGCTCATGTAACATCTGGTTATATCTTGTTGAATTCAGTTAGCAAAATCCACGAAGAGCAGTAAATATCAGAGCAGCAGCACAGGTCAGCTAATTACAGCTTGCTGACAGAAAAACCTACTGGAGCTCACAATGCAAATTATGTGATTCTTTTCCCCATGCTGCAATGCTACACCTGATCTTAGGGTTCTCCCATCTGTTAAATCACACTTTAACCCCTGCATATAAAGGCCATTATAAGGTTTATTTAAATAGCCCTTGAAAGCCAGCATTACAAGGTTCTTCACAAAAGCACAAAATAAAACACATGCACATCAAAAAGAGTGAAGATAAAAAAATTAAAATATTTTAAATTCCAAGAATAAATGATAGAAACCATTCATGTAGCAATTTAAAATGGTCTGCGTCATGGCACAATATGGTCACTCAAGTTGGAGGATTTGAGTAAAGAATATACCTTTAAATGTGATTATTGAAGTTCTCATAATAGCCTGATACAACGATTTTTAAGACAGAATCCAGTATTTAGTGATTTTAAAAATGCAATATAGCAGCAATTTTTTTTTCTTTCAGACACAAAACAAATAGAATTCCTAACATTTGTTATGTGTACTTATTTATGAGTCCTTACTAAAATAATATGACAGTGCTGTTTAAAAATAATCTAGTTTTCTTGTTTACATTCTCCCTGAATCAGAGGAGATTCTACGAAGCAGGATTTTGTCTTATCCAGGTAACTTCAGGGTTAACCCTGGGCTTTCTGTACTACGAAGGTGGTTTACATCTTACCTGAGTACATCACCATGGTAACTTCTGCTGCGAACCTAACCTGCTCCGGAGCATGTTATGTTCTAGATTAGAGATCAACAGATATGAAATCACCGCCTACAGACCAATCACTTCTCCGGGAAATAGTATCACTATTCCTGGAAGATCCCTCAGACCTCTGTGCGTGGACAGCAGGAGGGTCTAAAATTTTTTTTTTTTTTTTTTTAAATAGCATCTAATGTCTGTGTGTTTCCCTGAGCATCAGTAATAAATATATATTTTTAGATGCAGCTTCCCTTGTTTTTTTTTTTTCCTGTTGGCTGCAAACAATTTTACAATAGTTTTGTTATTCTATAAGCATTAATATATAAATCAGGACACCCATTTGTATATGTGGACTTTCTATCAATTGCAGGTAGACTAAGCCTACATTTGAATTGTGTTTTTGTGTTAATTCTTTACTTGCTCTCTGACCATTGAACACCATCGAGGCTGCAGCTGAAAGAATAAAAACTAATGCAAATTTAATTAATTTAATGGAGTACTCAATTATAACCCATCAGATTCTCCCATGTCTTAATGATAGAGCTGTGATATTGATAAGTCTGTTAACTCACACAATTGGCATTTTTGCTGGCTTTTCTTCTGCCTTCAAATAGGTTAAACTTTATTAATATAGCGGCTCTTTTCCAGTCTTACTGACCAAAAGCACTCACATTCATACAGTGCTTTTAACACTAAACTACTGAACAGAGCTTTTCCTCTCACACCGCTGATTTATCTGCAGCAGCTGTGTTACTTTCATTTTGTATTATGTGTGTAACCACCTCATATTTTTCTATTAGAGTTTACTCTTCCTTTGTAAAATCAGCCGCTCAGCTGCTGGTAGACTAATCAATGTGATTGGTCAGATGTTGCCAGCGCCACCCCCTTAATGTGAACACGCTCATACCTAGATCAGGAAACCCTGGGTTAATTTAGCAAGTTGATAACCAGCTTTGTGTGATCACTTACTCTAACATCCAAAACCAGGATAAGTGAATTCAGATTACGGAAAGATACCCTGGGTATGTTGAATTTGCTCGGATCAGGTGGTTTACTGTGTTTGTGGAGTTCCAAACATGTGTGTTTCCAACAGGGAAATTACAGAGTGCCCTCTGGTGGAGAAAATATACAACATCAACACTTATAACATAGTTGAAGGGTGTTTCTCCCTTCTGTTCTTTATTTTTTTAAGTTTTTATTTATTGGCTATTATAAATGCTAATACCAGCAAATAGCTAACATCAGCCGATATACTGTATATCGGGTGGATGCTAGTTATTAGCTATTGGTCAGGCTCTAGCTGTCATAGGGAAAAAATTTTGTCCCTTACATATTTATTTTCTAAAACTAGACAAAATTAAATATGTTTCTACAATGCTAGAATCAGCCTGTAAAATGTGTATTATTAAAAAACTTAATGTAAGAACCCTATAATATGCTTCTTAAACTTCTCAGTCGCTGGAAGAAACTTTCAAGTTCAAATAAGTAATAAACGACTAAAAACATGAACAGGCATTCATATTTAAACCAGTAAGCATAAGCACACAGCACACACACACGTTCACATACAGACATGAACATCCACAGGCATACAGAAGTGCTTTAAACAATTCAGCATTGATCGACACCTCAGAGAATGGACCTCTTAGCTACTTTATTAATAAGTGATACAGGCTGAGAGAGCACTGGGGCGTTCATCGTTACTAAGAAAATTAAGGCTGGAAACCTTTTCCTTCAAGGCTTAGAGGCAGAACTTATGGGTGGTTCGTGGTTACTGCATTTGCATGCTGATGACATTTAGCCGAGCAGGGAGTCAGGGGACCTTATTTAGATGATGGAGACATTAAGACATGGTTGTAAGCTGGCAGAAAAAAAGTGTCATATCAAGCTAAATAATGTGGAGAAGTAGAGGGGATCCTCAAGAGACATGTTTGTTTTCTCTATTATCATACAGTCAGCGCTGTCTTATTTAGGCA
>VUQI01000807.1:0-17949 GCA_015106735.1 Paratilapia polleni | reverse complement strand
GTCAAAAATGACTCCAAGATTCCTCACAGTGTCACTGGAGGCAAAAGTAATGCCATCCAGAGTAAGTATCTGGTTAGATGTCATATTTCTAAGATTTTTAGGGCCAAGTACAATAACCTCAGTTTTATCTGAATTTAGAAGTAGGAAATTAGAGGTCATCCAGGCCTTTATATCTTTAAGACATGCCTGTAGTTTAGGAAATTGGTGTGTGTCATCTGGCTTCATGGATAAATAGTCATACGTCATAAAAAGTTTCAGCTGTTGCAGTTGTGCAGTTGTTATGAAGGGGGAAACCAAAACTGTTTTTGTAGCAGGCTGTAAATGTGTTTATTTCTGCAGTAAAGCTGAACATTTTCACATGGGAGTCTGTGGGGACTGACTCACTTTTGAAGCCTGCCTCAAGTGGATATTAGAGGAACTGCAGGTTGGGCACATTTGCTTCATTTTTCAGCCCTGGAGTTTGGAGCTTGTTGTAGGCAAACCAAAGGCAGATATATATTGTGTATATATGGCACCTATTATGCTATTAGGACAGGAAACATATACATCTAGCTGATAAGAACAAAACACTAGTTTGAGCATGAAAGTTTATTTTGTAACATATACTGCAAATAAACTATCAGCGTGTTGCCTTTCAGAGCTTTACACGACACCTTTGTGCTTCAAATTCAAAAAACAAAATGTGTGTAAGCCGTGTCAACTTACGTTACCTTTTTCTGCATGTTAAACTGGGCACATGCACACTAAACACTGTGAGTTTGACCACTGTTAACCAAAACCTTCCTTGCTATTCTTATAAGGAAGTTGTAGGAGGAACAAAATCCTTTCTGTTAATATTCTTAATCCACTTGTGGCAAACATGTTTTACCTCTGCACGCCCAGGGAACCTAAGTTAAATACATGGACTCAGATTCAGGGGCACTCTGTGATGTAAGGGCTTGTGTATTTCCAAATCAGTTGTATCCCAAAGTTAAAGTTTGTCCCTTCTGTTGGTGCAGCTGAGAACTACACTGGTTGTCCCCGATTTTGTTTGGTTGTCCAAAGTAGTGTTACATTGAAAGTCAGTTAATAATTGTACACTTCTCAGGGCAGCTTTTATTAAAATATATGCATATTGTGGGGCGATATGACCACATAAATGGGCACTTGTGGATTTCTGGTATTTTCCTGGATTTGTCTACACTGTATGTCAGCTGTAGAGAAGTGAAGCAAGACAACAAATACCTGTGTTTGATGATTTGACCACATCATTTCTGTGCACTTCATTCTGTCACTTTGCAGCAGCTATCATTACAGGCTCAATTATGTGACGGCAGCTCAAATAAGATGTTTGCTTTTCTTCTGTTCAGTCTATATGTCAGTAAATTAAAGTGAATTGAACACCTGTCATTTCTGTCCAGTCTGTTTACTTTCCACTGGCTGTAAAAACCAGCTGCCTTTCTTATTACATTCATCGATCCTGATTGGTTTAAAGTAGTCACTGACTCCTAAATGACCCTCCCCATCCCAGTGACAGTTTGTAGATACTTCAAGTCAAATGGAAAGGACGGTGGCTCCGGTCTGACTGGCAGTGAGAGCGAATAAAATGCATGATTTGACTGGAGGTCTGCTGTGATACTTTGGTATTATACCTCTTAATGTGAGATGTTGTGCTGCTAGTTAGAAAATGGCCCTGCGTTAAAGCAGATATTATCCGATTTTTAGAAAGCTATCACAACCTGTTCATATTTTACTGCAGTGACTCCATGGTGGAAATTCAAAAAGGCTTACATTCATTTTACTGAGTGAAATGAGTGTGTATTTGATATTGTGATGGTACATGTCATAATGTGTAGCTGTGTATTTATAGCCTGGACTCAAAGGGTTTGCAAGATGTAAATTTCATTATCTAACAAAAACCGTAAGGTTCTGCAGAAACAAGAGGATCCTCCCCCACAAAATGACAACACAGGTCTTCTTTGCAAGGTCCACAACCTAAAGTTATGTTTACCTCTTGCAATGTGTCATCACTTTCAGATGAGGTTAGTCCATACCCTGATAACGTAGAAAATGGAACTCTCAAGCTCAAGTTTAACTTTGTAAATGAGCATATTTTGACTGAAATCATTATAATTTTCTAACCCTAAGAAGGTATTTTTTTTTTTGCACAAACCTAACCAAACACAACACAAGTAAAACATAAAAATAGCCTCTGATAAGACTCAAATTCCAGTCTCCTGGGCGAAAGTCTGGTGTGTTTGTGCCACATCCACAGGGGCGTATTAAGATGGAGTGCATGGGGTGGCAGTGACCCCATGCCCCACCCCCACCCTCCAGTGAGGGCACACGTCTGCACATGAGCACAAAAATCATGCCTAGTGTTTTCTACACTGTATTTATTTATAACCAAATACTCCTGTGGGCCCCCCTGCCTTGTTCTTGGTCTCCCCTGTGCCAACCCATTGCAAAAAATCTCTGAAACGCCCCTGGACATCCACCTCATCTAAAGTTACCATTGTTGCTTCAGACAGTAGGAACAATGGCTGATGTTAGTAGGAATCCTGTCTGAACTCTTGCGTCCAACCCAACATAGACTTGCAGACTGTCAGCAATAGTGCATATGCCAAAAAACTAAACTGGTGTATGTGCTGTATTCCACATGTGTACGGCAATAACGGTAACTTCAATGCATGTTGCAACGTGCCAGATGAGGGCTGATCTCCATCTCAGTCAGACTCTGTTATATAATTCTGAGTCATGTCAGACTGCAGTGGATGTGTGGTGATTGGACATAGTAGGAAAAGTGCACGTCTAATTAATAACATTGATGAAGCCCATGACAGGGTGGAGAGTGAACCAGCACAACAGTAGGACACCCTCCCCTCACTATGACCATTAATACACCTGTGTTTTTCCAGTTTTGGCAAGTCAAAGATCTATCACAGCGCTACCATCTATCTGTGCCACTCTGGTGGGTTTTTTTTGTTGTTTTTTTAATGCACTTTTGAGCTCCTGTTCCTTTGTGTTAATTCCCTTAACATTATCACCAAAAGTAACGACATGACATGCTGGCCAGTGTATTCTGCATCATTTCTTGCATATTCTCATTAGCTGGTTTGTAGATGATGGTCTTAGCAGCAGTTTTAATTTTCCTGCCGGCTGTCTTTGATCGCCAGTAAAGCAACAAACCTTTTCCTCGTGTCGACATGTTTCATAATGTGATCTAGGACGAGCACTTGTATTCAGATTCCACCACATTTGTCTCACTTGCAGTTTGCTTACATGGTTTTCTTTTTTCATGTTGTTCAGCAAAACACAATAAACAAAAGTCCTCTTCTTCGCCATAATGCTTTCTAGTGTGCATGTGTGGAACATGTGCACACAGACACACTCCTCCTACTGTGGTATGACTGCAAATTCAGTGTTCGCGTGCGTGTCTGCAGCCCGCAGCATGAACTGGCCTTTCCAACCACACTGCTCACATCTGATACACTGCTTTCACCAACTTCATTGCTGAGCTTTGGTAAAATAGTGACATTGTCGGTTACATGCACCAGATTTCTCCCATTTGACTTGTAGCACATGGTGATTTCTTGTTTTTTTATTTTTTTTCCCCCAAGATCTCTGCAGTTAATCTGGTGAATGTAATAACAGACAGAAAGCATGGCCAAGTCTACAGACAAACAGGACTCAAGTTCCAGTGACCCAGATTCCTTTAAAGGTATTTACTGTAAATTAATGTATTTAAAAATCTTTTAAAACTAAAATATCAACACCAGCAACAGAATGTGAGGAACCAACTGCTTTAACTTTATGTCCCAAACATCTGTCAATTGTGTTAAAGATATATCAACTGAAGTTGAACTAGAGCCACGCTGTACTTTCATGCAATACCAATATATACCACAAGGTGGCGTAGTGAGTCACCGTAACCTTTATTTAACAAGACAAATGAACATGTACTTATTTAAAATGTCGGCCTGGGAAAAAGCAAAGTCTCCTGCGGAAATGGGGATAAGGCTAAAAAAACCCCAATCTATCAAAAATGAAGACGTTCTCAGAAAGTGTCGCTGTTCTTTTAAAATACCACATTGTGAAACGACGCCCCCTGCTTGTGAAAGTCTGAGTTAAAGTTTGAAAAAGTGCCTTTAACCTTTGATTTAAGTATGAGCTGTTTTGCCTGGTTAAATAAAGGTTACCTTTAACCAGGTACACTGAACCTTGCGATGTCTCACTGTACCATCCTGTGGTATAAATTGGCATTACATGAAAATACAGCTCAAGCCTAGATCAACTTCTATTGATGCCTCTTCCACACAATATAAAGACAGGGGCTTGGGAGTGACACACCACACTAGCTTGTGAGGCTTGGTTTGTGTCTCCTCCCGGGATGAACTGGGGATCTTTCACGTGTAAGGCAAATGTGTTAGCCACTACATGGAGCCAGTCTTCAATGCAGCCCACAGTTATTATGGACATAAAGTTATAGCATTTTTTTTCCTTCGCATTCTGTTGAGAAAATAGTTTAAAACCTTCCAATTTTTTTTTATTTTTTTTTTTTTTTTGGTTGGTTTGTTTGCTTGTTTGTTTTAATACACAAATTTGCAAAAAGTACATTTAAAAGAACAGCAGCCCACGTCCAAAAACATTTTGGGCACACCCACTGGCAAAACGGTGCCCCCTGGTGGTGAAAGTTTGCAAAAACACATTTAAGCGTCCTTTAAATTCAAACTATAACTGGGATTGCCAGTACCAGAGTGATGCAAAAGAGCAATATGCAAAATCAGAGATTTTCAGCAACCAGTCACCTGAAGCCATAACGGGGAAAATACTAAAAGTACAAATACACAATTAAAAATCTTGAAGGAGAGAACATTTCAAACTAAAGGAACTAAAGGGCTGTATTTGAATTTTGAGTGGTGCTGAACTCAGCGGGGTGCATCCCATAATGCCCTTCCTCCAAAAACATTGACAAAAATATGTGACAGCAGCAGCCTCATTTTAAACACAGCACAGTAGCTCTTATGAGCATCCTGCACTGAGCTCCATCAGCACCACAAAGCCACATGACACATGATGAGTTGGCTTCAGCTCAACCGTCCCAGAGAAGGAAACGGCACCAGGAAAACACGCATGGCTACAGTATAGCTGCTTCACAATGGTGAAATACCTCAAAACAGCATCACGGATCCAATTAACCACTTTCCCACAATCTTTAATTCAAAAGTTGAAGTTAAGTAATTCCAAACATTCGGTCTTGTGTTCCTAAATTGCTCGCCTTTGGGACAGTAGGGAGGAGGGTCGATAAATTTGCCCCAAGCTAAATTTCTCTGGTGGGACTTCGAGGTTGAAAAGTGATGCAGAACCCGCGGCAAAATCGATACCGAGCTGTTGAGTCACACACAAACGCAGGCGCGCGCGCGCACACACACGATGCATGAGAAACAACCGCGCACACACACAGACACACACATTTCACACTCCTTCAACCCAGATTTAGGTGCGCTATACCAAGACAATGCGGATGACGCCGAGCAAAGACGTTTCTCGATCGTGACTGGAAAAGAAAACGACGCTATCCGTTCTCTCTCTCTCTCTCTCTCTTTATCTCTCTATTCACTTCATCTTTAAGAACACACACTTCTTACTCCTTCCTTGCAGAAGGTTTAATTTTAATTTGTTCATCCTCACAACAGGTCGGGAATCAGGATGATCTCCCGAGACCGTGCACAGGTAAAGTTAAGCACCTTCGCAGACCCTCAAAGGCACACATGTTCACATTTTTTTCTCTACCCAACCCCCTGAAGTCCGAAGGGAGACCTTCTAATTTACTGTCACCACATACAGACAATACAATAAAAAGAAGCACCACGTGATATGAATGAAATCTCGCCACTGCGCCAGTCATCCAACGCATTCACACTGGACGTCCCTCGTTCAAAGGAGTCCGGTAGCTTTGCTGCTTTAACATATGAATGTTTCAGATAGGAACCTTTATATAACTTGTTATGATGAGGATGCTCACACGTATATCCCCTAACCATCTCCAAAGTGCTGTGCGTCAATGCGCATCCCCGCTCACCAAACCCGCACTGAAGTTTGGAGCTGTCACAGAGCTCCTACTGACACACAGTTCGCCAAATCACCTATAAGTTCATCACAGCGAAGAAGAATAATCCATAAAACTTTACCTTGATGGCCTTTGTAGACTGGCATTTCACTTGATGCGATACGGTGGCGGTTTGGTTCATCTTGGGACGCAGACACAAACTGTCCTCCTATCCAAGTGAGACAAAACAGCCGAGGAAAGAAGCAAAGCGAGCCTTCCTGCAGGTGCAACTCTACAGCGCGGGATGCTCAGTGTTTTCGCTCTTTGTTCGGAGTGCGGTGGAAGCGCGCGACCGCATCTGACAGAAATGTATGTGCCTCGCGCAGCGCAGCGCGGTATGTAGGTAGGTATGACCGGTGGTGGCTGGTGACCAGGAGCGGCTGCAGAAAAATCTGAAAAGGGTGGCCAAGGGACAGAAAAACCAGAGCTGTGACAACACCAGCATCATTAATAGAGAATAATAATCTTCATGTGCACTGACATATATTTGACATGCCTGCTTTATGCTGTTTTCTTCCACATTGTTGTTATTTACAATTCTAAGGATACACTGTGCACGTGTACATAAAATACCACATATGTTTTTAAGTGTTTTGTACAGTGTCTCATTGGCAGCATTTTATAAAACACCTTGTAATATTGATCAGCACTGCCATATTTCACCATCTTCACACAAATGGTGTTGTGATCTCACTCAACAACTGCACAGCCCCTTCTCTGGCACCATGCATACAGGCAGGCAGGCAGGCAGGTTGGCAACCACAGAAGATACAGGAGGAAAAAGGAGGAAGAGGTCTGACATGTCTTCTCTCATATGTCTCTGCAATCAGTCCAAAACGCAGAGATGTGATTTGTGACTGTGCAAAAAGTTTTGAGAAGGAGTTCAGAGTTTGATAAGAAACTGACAAAAACATGACAGATTAACGCTGCCTTTGTCGGTCCAGGACACCCTCACAGAAGAGATTTTTAATCTCAGGAGTTACTTCTGAGGATGAAATGTAGATTTAAAAGAAGAGCTGTGAACATCTTACATTCTGACTGTCACATCCGGACCAAGGCAAACACAAAGGAGAGAGTCATGTCTGTATGGGTGATGACTCAGCAGAGATATTAGTTGAGAATAATTACTTGAAAAGCATTCCAAAATGCCAGAGAGTCTCACTGGATTTTATTGCAGTACAGATTGAAATATTACCTGTTTTCCCTGTTTTTGTGTTTTCCTTTAGATCAATAAAGCTAATTTCACAATAAACTAGAGAAGAGATACATATGGGTGCCTCAAAATCCAGTAAAATGCAGGAAATGAAGTGTCTAATGCTCAAAATTTCCTGGGTGAGAATCTTCAGATCCCCCACTTCATGTGCCCAAATGAAAGCTACAGCCATGCTCATCAGCATAGCTGCTGCACAGCAAATAAGCTCTAATGTAGTGTTTACTTTCTTTAGAGCCTTAAAGCTGCATCATTTATTTAACTTTATTTTATCAAACATGGATCAAGTGACTAGGCTATGTGTATTTATTGATTCTTGAGACTTTGGCAAAAAAAATAAAAAATGTCCCCATAAGAAAAGTCCTAGTTCTGTTGAATTTATTCCAAATAGATAATCTAAGGGTCTTTTTTATGTTTGTTGTTAAGTTTTATAAAATATGATTATATGACAGACTAGTATGCAGAAAATCAGGTTTTGAAGGATAGCAGCAAGAGTGAAAGGGAAGGTTTACAAGATTGTAGTGAGACCTGCTATGATGTATGGTTTGGAGATGGTGGCTCTAACAAAAAGACAGGAGGCCGAGCTGGTGGCAGAGCTGAAGATTTTCACTGGGAGTGACCAGCAGGGACAGGATTAGAAATGAGGACATCAGAGTGACAGCTCAGGTTGAGCGGTTTGGAGACAGACATGTGCAGAGGAGGGACAGTGGATCTACTGGACAAAAGATTTTGAAGATGGAGCTGCAAGGCAGGAGGAAAAGAGGAAGACCACAGAGAAGAATTATGTATATAGTGAAGGAGGACATGCAGAGGGTCGGTGTGACAGAGGAGGATGGTAGCGATAGGGTGAGATGGAGGCAGATGATCCACTGTGGTGACCCCTAAAGGGAGCAAGAGGAAGAAAAATAAAAACACTCTTTCACATTAAAAGCAGTAAATTTTAAACATTTACTCAATTAATCTAGTCTCTTATTAGTCTTATTATAATAACTCATTAGTTACAATTAAACTCTTTCTCTCTCCCATAGGGTGTCTTTTGTCCTGTCTCCCTCTGCTCTCTTCTGTTTCTCCTCACCTCCAGCCAGTCGCGGCAGATGGCTGCGCCTCCCTGGGCCTGGTTCTGCCGGAGGTTTCTTCCTGTTAAAAGGGAGTTTTTCCTTCCCGCTGTTGCCAAGTGCTTGCTCATAGGGGGTCATCGGACTGTTGGGGTTTTCTGTCTAATATTGTAGGGTCTTTATAAAGCGCCTTGAGGTGACTGTTGTTGTGATTTGGTGCTATATAAATTAAACTGAATTTAAATGAATTGAATAATTATGTGGTTGCTGAAAATCTGTGCAAAGTTGCTGTTAACACTGTCAGCTCTTGTATGATGTATCAACACCGTATGTTTTGTATTGAAAAAATATTTTAAATTATTTCATCATTCTGTTGCTAGCTGCTAAAGACAACTGCTAAAAGCAGCTAGCAGCAAAATGGCTACAGTCATATGACTTAATGTCGCCACCATCAGCCATCAGCCATCAGTTTTTCTGATGGTTGGTCTGATGGTGTCAAAAAAATCAAAATCAACAACAGATTTATCCAAATTTTGAAGAATCAGTGCAATGTGAAAAGTACTGCTTACATTACCATTTAGCTCTGCTTAGCTTTTTAGTATCTTTAAGCTTACTGTTTCGATCTTATGCACAGAAACTTCACTGTTTTCATGTCGCTTCCACTGCGGCCATCCGCTTTTAACTAAAACACCTTCATTATAAGCACTGTACACTACCTGCCCTAAAATAGCTAATAATGACATTTAATTGAGCATTTAGTACCTATAAATAGAAATTCTCCATAAGAGAGACCAAATCAGGGTTCAGAGAAGAATGAATATTGAACATAAACATATTAGGTTGATAGAAACACAGCTTCAGTTTCTGCTCACGTTGCCATTTGGTTAATGTGAATTGTTTGCTACTATGTTAGCCACATTGCCTTAAATGTCTCTTGTTGGTTGAATCTGATGGCAAAAAAAGTCAGTTAATTCCTTAAGTTCAGTTTTACTCATACAGCTACAGTTCACTCATTACAAATGTGCCCCGGGTGGCTTTAATTTGCCATTAAGTGGGCACAGCAGGCTAAACAAAGCAGCTTTATTTATTATATTGTGCCCCAGAGCCACATAAAACAGCCAGTGCTCCGATGCTGGAAAACAGCACATGCCCATGTTTGCCATACATCAATTAATTAGTGGTAATCTGATAAATATAAATGCAGTCAGGTACACCATATAAGCATAATGTCTACTGAAATAATAAAAGGAACAGATCTAAACATGAACAGGGTGGCCTCAGGATGATGTGCAAATCACTGTAGCTCATACAGAGCTTGAGATGGATACCTTCAGATTTCTGTGTAATATCTATAATGAGATACCGAAGTAACCATTGTTATGAGTGCTTATTGTAAGTTTTAAACATATTATTCTTTGGTGCATAATTAAATGTTGTAGATTAGGAGCAGTCCTGTGCAGAGCATGTAGAGTACATTTAAGAAACTGGAGTGATTCTGCAACGCGGCTAGAAAGTTACGGACAGTAATTACATGCCTCGGGTGAAATTTCACTTCCCTTTGTAATTTAGCTTGTCTTCATTTTGCACTGCAAGATAATGGAAGCAAATGGATATCATCATCTGTGGGCTCATTTCATGTTTATGGTTGGGACAATTTGATGTAACAGGGAACATGATAGAGAAACTTGTCAAACACGCTGCTGACCACAGGTCTCAGTTTAAGATAATTACACAGCGCATGATGGAGGATGATGATGATGCTTTTACTGTCATGGGGTATCACACCAGTAATGTACATTTTTGCTGTTTTTTGCAACAGTGTGTCTAACTGTTCTATTTTTCCCTGGTACACTTATCAGCTTGCACTGAAAGTGTCTCGGTCTTTATAATTATCTATGGTATTTGCTGTAATCCTTAGTTTTCTCATCCCTTGTGTTGTTGAATGTTCTTTCTTTTTCTCTCTGCCGTCTGTTCCATCTGCCTGAGATAGCCTTTGTTTTTTCTTTCAGTCTACTTCCTGCTGTATTTTGAAGGTTTGTTCCTCATGAGGCTGTGTTTTTACTTCCTTTTGTCCCTTCTTGTTGTCATCCAGGAGAGCCATTCCAATATTGCAGAATACTGGCTGCAGTTCCACAGGATGCATAGCCGGGGGCACTCGTGAGATAGTCCACAATCCACAGGAGTGATGGCGGCTAAAATAATGACTTACACCTCCGCCTGAAACCAAAAAGCTCACATACTGAAATATGGAAATTTCCAGAAGAAAATTCCATATCCCACAAAATTTACAGCATCCAGAGTCCAGAGAGTGGGAGATCCTGATTACATTAGAAGCTCTCTGTTACTGATTTGATTGAATTTACCTGTGCTTTATTGTCCCTGTGCCTGGTGTGTGTATTTAGTCCATGTGTTCTACCAAAGTGGCAACCTCCAGGACTGGGAAATGAAGCCAGCCAGTGTAGTTCTACAAACGGCCATCTGAGGGTGGCTCCAAAAGGGAGTTAATCCTCCAAGACTCCCATGTTTAAATGTCCAACCTTACAGCAAAAATAAATAAAAATAAAATAATTTTTTTTTTTTTTTTTTAAAGTAAGTGCCCCTATGATTTTTTTTCGTAATTTTTTTAAAATAACCAAATCACTGGAGTCACTGACCTGAATCTCTCTGCCTTGTTTGTGCTGTTACTGCCTTTTGGAACATTTTAATTGAACTATTGGACAAGAAGTTTGTGCTTCAGTTTTGATGAAATTCTAGTATTTTATTATTCTGTTTCTTGGAACTAATTAGCAGGTTTTTGATTCTGTGATTTGATTCTCAGCACAGCACCTAAATCAACTGACAATGCAGCAGCCAAAAAGTTGAGGCTTCAAGGCCTTTTGTTTTGTTACAGTTTTACCTCTTTGCTAGTCCATCTCCATTTGCCCACACTCAAATCCATTTTATTTGCAAATGTGACAAATGTGGTAAAAAGTAAAAGCTAAACCTTAAGTGCTGTACTCTTGGCTAGAACTCACATGCCCAGCATTAAGTGTCCCATCAAAGCATTTTTCGTTGATATCTAAGAAGTGTAATGTCATCTTTACACTTGTGTAATGAGAAACAGGATGTCTTATTCCTATTTCATACAAGTTATTATAGTGGCACACCTTAGGAACAGTAGTCAGAAGTCTACCCAATTTCAGTGCACCTCATTCACTATTCTTGGTAGTTTGTGCATCAATAATGGAATTTAACATTGAAAAATACCTTAATCATGGTTGGTCGGGATACAGGGACAAAATCTTATTACTCTGCTGAGGGAAACTCTCAGTTACAGGGAAAGGCTCTGATATGAGGTGATTCTGCTGGCAGGGGAAAAATGTTTCTTCATGACACGGTGAGTAAATGTGTCTGCGGTGGCCTTCAGAAGCTGATAAATAACACGTAGGCAGCTCTCTGGTGTCGTGGCGTTTCAGCTTTGCTTCTTTGTCTTTCATCCTTTTTTTCCTTTTTGTTTTCCTCTTTTGTCTCATTCTCTGTCCTCTCCATGTCTCCCTGGGTCCTGCTTTGCAGATAGTTATGGCTGAGCATGTTGAGATATTCAGGGGCCTTCTGAATCAAAGGACTGGGGGGTTAATTGAACAATTGTAGCACATCTGTTTCCCATCATACACTGTTATCTGGAGGGTTCATTAGAGGGATGTTGTACACCCGACCTGCCTGTTGCATCTTGACTAGCTCTTTGCCTTACAAGTGTCTGAGGCTGCATTTCAATCAGAAGATAAACTGCAGCAGTGCATTAATGCGAGCAATAACATCATACTTAAGGAAACCTTTAAAGTTTTGATATAAATTGGAGGGTTGATGGTAATACTGGAAGGAGGCAGGTGATAATTTACAGCAAAGATAACTTAACACATGCAGCCAGGTGTAAATTACTGATGGTGGCTGCATGCACATGCTCAGACTCTCTGGTAATTACTCCACATGTACAGATGTCTATTGGCAGATGAATTAATGGGCTGCACTGTGAGCTCAGTGTAAATGTGTGGGGTTGGTTTCATGCTAGGGGGCATGTATGCTCTCATTGTACTAACGGCTTCAGGTTGCTTTTAATCTGTCATGCCTGAATAGATGATGAGGGTGTGCACTGATGTGTAGGGTAGCGTGCAGGGGCGTGTTTGCATCTCATGCTTAATTTTATATGCATGTATCTGCAGGTCATTTTCCTTTACACATGCAGTGAAGCCCTGAACCTTTCTAGACACCACCTGATGGGAGGTTAATGTGAGGACACAAATGTCAGATAGAATTTGATTGAACATTAGCCAGTCTTTAACCTGCCAGCTCCCAAGTACAAAGTCTGTGTGATGTGCGACTACCACAGCTTGTATTCCAGTGCATTCAGATCTGGTAAGAGGATGTCATGTGTGCTGCTTCCTGCATGCTCCATCCAGCTCCCTCACCTACACCAAATGGAGTATTGTACATTCACCAGGTCAGTACTTGGGGTTAGGGTTAGGTTGCATTTTAGCCACATGCTAAACAAACAGTAGCCAGAAGTCTACCCAGTTTCAGCATGGCATGGGAATTAGTCGCTGCCCCAAGTGGAGGAGTTCTGGTATTTCAGGTGTCTCGTTAAGGAGTGATGGAAGAAGGGAGCAGGAGACTGACAGATGGATAAACAGACGGATTGCTGCGCCGTCTGCACCGGTCTGTTGTATTGAAGAGAGAATGAGCATGAAAGCAAAGGTGTCAGTTTGCTGCTTGACTTACGTCCCTACCCTCACCTATGACCACGAGCTTTGTGTAGTGACCGAAAGAATGAGATCACAGATACAAGTGGCAGAAATGAGCTTTCTCCATAAGGTGTCTGGGTTCAGTCTTAGAGATAGGATGAGGAGCTCTGTTATTAAAGAGGGCCTCAGAGCAGAGCCAGTGCTCTACAGTTGAGATGGTTCAGGCATCTGACTAAGATGCCTCCTGGACACCTCCTGGAGACAGTGCTAACTTCTATACCACAGTACCACCAATATATAAGAAATAAACAGGGAAACAATAAAACTTTAAAATCTATGAGCAAAATAAATGTTATCTAATTTATCTAACAGACTGCATTTTTTTTCATCTAGTTTTTAAGGTGCAGTAACAGGAGACAAACATGTACTGCTTGGAACCCATATGGCTAATTATTGGACCTCAAGGCAACTATGTGTACCACTTCAAGGGCCAAAAAAAGGACATGTATACATTTATGTAGATGGTACCTGAATGTGCTGAAATGGACTTTTACTGTACCCCTATTTCTGAGTGTTGAAATATGCATAAATGATGTCACTAAATGTGCATTTGTACAGGTGGATGTGTCTGCATGTGCACGCCTTAAAAATGAAAAGCTATACTCGGTGTTGCTAGTGCAAAGAAAATCAAACATACAGGACTGAGATGCTTTCTTATCACTCTTCAATAACTAATATTTCCTCCTTCAGGTGGCTATAAGGGAAACGCTACAGGTGACATGCATGACTGAGCATGCATGCATGGAGTGATAGGTTCTTTCATTGACTTCCAGGTTTTGTTCCATCATCACAAAGCCCCATTGTGTGCACAGTGCTCGATGCACAGAGAGGGGTGGATGGGGCTAATAGATTCCTAGTACCTGCAGGCGAAACTGGATTCACCCAACTCAGTGTGAAGAGGAGGCATTCACCCATTCACTGACTGTGCTGAGCATTAAAGTGATTCCCGGGAGCTTTACATTACAAAAAAAAAGAAACATGCAAAAGCTGGTGCTAATGGACACAACCTACACATGTGGAGCTTTTCATCCATTTAGCTTCCTTTAACATTTCAGGTCCTTTTAATGTACAAATATCTGAAAGCCATACACGTGTAAGCTTCTTTAGAGGATTTTTTACTAGAAAAGGCTCCTTGAATGAAAAAAAAGAAATAAAAATACAGTGTTCAATTTTTAATCCCATATACAATAAATTTCTCCCAAAGAAAAAAATTGTATTTGTGGTTGGGGACATTTCACTGAACTTTAGTTCAAAGTGTGAAAGATCTTACAGCAGAATGTTTCTCAGGTTTGCTACAAATGAAAACGATTTCTATTTCTGCAAAATGATGCAAAAAAGAAATTGCATTTCTGAACTCCTGACCTGAATACTGACCAATCTGTTTGTCCCCTTGGAACTTACTTTTGTCTCGTTCTTTTCTGGCTTTTTATTTCCTAACATCAGTGTTTGGGGGAGGGGGAAAAAAACAGCTTGGTTTTGTGTTTCCATGGCTATGAAAACCTGTAGCCTGGAGCATGACTGTATGGCTGTGAAAACACAGAAACCTTGAATACTAAATTACCCAAGCCTGACTGTTTATTCTTCTTTCTAACAAACATCTTGAACTTTGAGTTGATCTTTGTGAGGATAAGTGTTTGTTGCAACATGAGTACGTTTGCATGGAGCCACTGACATGTAAATAAAACACTAAAAGTCATCCACATGCATTGTGATTGACATTAAAGTTTAATGAGACTGAACAATGAGTCATAAATAAACCAAAATACTGTGATGTGAATCATCATGCATGACCAAAACTCTGAGATCAGTTATAAGAAGGGTTAATTTACTGTGTGTGTGTGTGTGTTTGTGTGTAGATATGTAAAAGTTCTATTTATGAACATGGTGGGCAATCAGTGTGATTAATCATTGGCTTTGGAGGGAAATTGGACTCACCCAAATTCAAACATGCCCAGAGGATTTGATTGAAGAGACTAATTGTCTTTTAGAGAAATTAATTAACTGCTCGTTCACTGGAGACTGGATCACACATACCACGTGGGGGATTTGGTTTTTCTTCAGTAAGACGACACTGGTTACGAGGCCTTGGAGAAACATTCTCTTTGAAGCCGCTCTCTCGCGGAGGATGGGACGGAATCAATTCTGTTCAATTTGCTTTGAAGGGGAAATCGCTTCCTCATCTCGCCGAGTCCATCAGAGCTCAGTGGGACACAAAGACTCGTCCCTCTTTACTCTTTGTTGTGAAACCAAAAGCTGGCAATTTGCATTTTTTAAGCTGGCTTAACAATGTCTGATTGCCTGACTTTTTTTGAACATGCAGAGACTAAGTGAAACGCAAACCTTTTCATCTAACTCCCCACTGTAATTACAGGCAGTCACGATACCCCCCCGGCCATGTCAAGATTGTGCTTAAGGTCAAGGTGTATACAACATAATCGCAACATCAATGGGATGTTTGTTGGATGGCATACACTGTCCATTATGCATTTCTGCACACACACACACACACACATATATATATATATCCTGAGATACATTTTCAAGGTTGCATTTCACATCTCCTCACTCTTGCACCCTCTCTGACCTTTTCCTCCCATTTTGCAAGACGTTATAATGAGGATGGGGCCTGGTGGAGGCAGTTGTCCTCACCCTGATTTCATGGGTCCCCGTTTCTGGGGTTTGCTCACCTTGGCCATGCAATGGAGTCCAAATGAGATTTTTAAGCCATCTCATCCTTCCGCTGCTTGCATTTAGTTGGGTTGCCTGCATGAAAAGTGTGGTTGGGAAAGTGAATTACCTGTCCAAATCTTCATGGCCGCTGAGCTGTTACCCTGCGGACAGGAGCTTGACAAAAGGGAACATTAGGTGCTGATACTGACACACGTGCTTTATGCTGAATTTATGATGTAGCTGGCAGCCTCCCTGTCATGTTGGGGAAAACAAGACCGTGAAGTGAGAATGTACTTTCAATTCTTTCATCTAGCTGCTTGCACAGCAGAAACAGATTACAGATGGCGAGGAAAATATTAGGCAAGAAAACTCAAACAACATGTAAGTGAGAAGCAGAGGCTCATTACATTACATTAATGACCCACAGCCAAACAGACTACATTTAAACATCCAAGATAGAGAGAAATTAACACAAACATCAGGATAATAGCAGCAGCTAATACGAGTGAGCTAACATGGAAGCCTAGAGCGTTCAATATTAATACATAACTAAAGACATGAAGGGCAAAACAACCATTTGCTGAATAAACAAATATTAAAAGTCAACTGATTATCATATTAGCTTACATTAAGCATTTCACTTCATTTCTAAATGTCAGATTTAATTTCATAGTGTCAGTGGTGTTTTCTTTTCTTCCTTTATTAAGTCATCTTCTTCTTCTTCAGATATTACCTTTTACAGCTGCTGAATCACAGTGGATTTATGCTTCTGTGTTGAATCTATGACATAGGTATGCCGTAACAGCAAACCCTTCTAAAACCCGACGCTGTGAGCTGACATGCACCTCCCTAGAAATGTAACTACTACACATTTCCATTGACGCAGCCCACACAGGTATAAATGTAGGCAACTGCGTTGGCCACATGCATAGGCCACGTCGTAGGCATTAGCCAGTAAGCTCCAGTTAAGGCTTCTGCTGTAAATAAACACTATAAAATGTAATCTCCTTTTATTTATGTAGCTACACAAGGCTTCAAATAACTTACTTGGCTAGCTACCTAGCTAGGTGGTGTTGTGAGTTTCATTTATTAGTCTGCACCAAAGTGAAAAAAATTAAATTACACCAGCTAAGTGGCTAAAAGGGATGTCCAAACACACGGAGATTAGCAGCAGCGACCACAGACTGTGGAATGTCAGTAAAATTCAGCGACTGGAAGCAATGACAGGTCAGTCAGCGATGTGACGTTATTACATTTACATTGAAGTTCATACGTATTTGGATAACGACACTGTTACACGTGCCCTCGGTGGGCCGGCACATCTGTCATCCTCATTAACCTGCTCTGTCCTCTCTGATTTATTCTTATTGCTGACTGGCTGCAGAAGGCTCACTGCACACATATAAAGCCAGAGAAGGCGGAGCATGGAGGTTGGCGTCTCTCTCTCCCTCCCCTCCATCAGCACTGGTGTTATCCCTCAGTTGCTTTTCCAGTTTTGCATTAATTGTGAGTGGAGTTGGGAGTTACTGCGAGTCCTGTTTTTGGTTTTGGTACTATTAGTTTAGCTTGTTAATATTAGTTTAGGAAAGAAGCCTGAATCCGACGGCCCACTGTGTGGTTGGTTCACAGTCTTCCTCCTCTTTAGTTTGTTTTTTCCGGGGCTCCCATCTCCTTTCTTAGTGTTTGATCTTGGTAAGTAATTATATTTCCACAATTAAAAATTTGTTGAACTGCAGCAGCTTTGTGGCATCTTATGTTCCTTTGAGCCATGGATTTAGGGACCGTAACAGACACAGTTTTTGCAATTTTGCCTCTGTATACCACCACAGTGGGTTTTAAATCAAACAATTAAGACAACAGCATCTCTTTGGACCTCATATTGAGAATTCCAGTGAACACCAGAAGCAACTTGGAATCAACTCCAGATCTTTTATCTGCTTAATTTGCAATGAAATAACAAGGGAACAGGCCTCAACTAGAAATTAAACTGCATGTCAGTACTTATACAACGTGGGGGACTTGGTACTTATACTTTGTGGGTGGCTGTGGCTCAGGAGGTAGAGTGAGTCGTCTACTAATCGGAAGGTCAGTGGTTCGATCCCTGGCTCCCCTAGTCTGCATGCCAAAGTATCCTTGGGCAAGATACTG
>VUQI01000806.1:7645-24125 GCA_015106735.1 Paratilapia polleni | reverse complement strand
GGGGGGGAAGCTGCTCTGAGCAGCAATGAAGGACAGATGGTCCATCCCACTGCATCCATGTTTTCCTCAGTGAACAATGAACCAATCAGCTGTCAGCAGGCTCTGTCTGTCGACTTTCATTTTGTGTTTATATTAACAATAAGAACCTTTTGTTATAGGGCAGCTTTCTGAACTGGGCTTTACAGAGAGCTTTAAAGAAAGAAGAAGCAGACCACAGAGGAGAATACAAACACAAACCACAGCAGGTAAAATGTGGTGGAAGGAAAACAGAGTTTAGAGCTGCTCCCAGTTCATTGGTTAAACCCAACTAAACCCAGAGGAGAAGAAGAAACTGCCTTTATGCATCCCTGCCTTTATAATTCTATGATAACTCTTGAAGTGGACCTATTCTGCTTTCCCTTATGTCCTATCATAAATCTCCTGTCCCAGAGGTGGATGTTCATATTAACAGTTAAAGTTTCTAATAATGAGCTCAGTGTATGTACAGTAATCGCTGTGACCCAAAAGCTCAGGCTGCAGACTGCTCTAAACACTCAGTTTATTACAGTTTCTTTTACTCTTTGATCTGTATGATGTCACAGAGAGGGGATATCACTTATATGGTCATCTCTGAAGTCCCACCCACCTGCTGTTCAAACCTTCTGTTTGCCGGGGGCAGCCAATTAGACAAAAGTTGGCCTAGCTAGAACAGCTGGTTTCAGACAGAGGATCAAACCCCAGGATTATTTTGAACTGTGAATCATGCAAAGCTACTCTAGCACAGTCCAAGAATAAATATTTCTTTATACATGAGCTGGGAAATGAAGATACTACAGGCACAATAAGTTGTTTACAATAAACAGATAAAAACAAAACAACAACAAAAACGTTAAATTTTCGGTTTAAGTTGAAAATTGACATTCAATATTTACATTTAAGAAACAGAACTAATGAAACAAAGTGATGAGACTTAAAAATGAAACATTATTCTTCATACTCTGACCTAGTTTTGATTCTGAATTTGTTATTAAAGGCTGGGAAAAACTAAAGTGGAGCAGTATCAGGTGTTGGATGTAAAGCTGTTAATGGAGAATTGACCATGACAAGTCATCAGATGATCGATTTTCAGATTTTGCTCTATAAGGAAATCTGTTACAGAACAGCACGCTGAGCTCAAGTCAAAGTATGGTCTTCATCAGGGATTTACGTTTCAGCACCTTAAATTAATGAGTTATTAAAAGCATTTTTCAGTTCATTTTTCATGTGCTGCAGCCTGATGGTACATCCAGCTCATGCCATGATGCCATGTTTTTCTCTGCCTGGTCGTGTGTTCATTCAGGCAGATGTCAGTAAAGTTGCAGTTGTGGTGCAGATGGGCAGAGAGCATAAACTGAGTTTATTTTTGGCAGCTCCGAAAATCTCAGCAAACCCACAACCTGTTTCTGTGTTTGGCTCATAATCCGTCTGCAAGCTAAAGGTAGAAAATAAAACTTTTATGTGTGAAAACTCAGAGACAGAGAAATGAATAAAGGAGTTCCACAGGTCTGTATGCTAGGGCCGACTTTTTCATATTACACGTGTTTCTCTGCATATGGTTCAATCACTATGCTGATGAAACCCTGCTATATTTATCTATGATGTTCAAACTACAGACATGTCTTAATGACACAAAAGCCTGGATGACCTGTAACTCTCTGCTTCTAAATTCAGACAAAACTGAGGTTATTGTTCTGAATATCTGTACCTGAAAATCTCAGAATCACGATGTCAAAACAGATACTCTGGATGGCATTACAAGATTTTCACTGGGAGTGACCAGGATGGAGAGGGTTAGAAATGAGTATATCAAAGGGACAGCTCAGGTTGAGCGGTTTTGGAACAAGACTGAGATGGTTTGGACATGTGCAGAGGAGGGACAGTGGATATATTGGACAAAGGATGTTGAAAATGGAGCTTCTAGGCAGGAGGAAAAGAGGAAGACCTCAGAGAAGGTTTGTAGATGTAGTGAAAGAAGACATGAAGAGGGTTGGTGTGACAGACGAGGATGCTAGGATAGGGTGAGATGGAGGCAGATGATCCGCTGTGGCGACCTCTAAAGGGAGCAGCTGAAAGAAGAAGATTCTGGATGACATCACATTGGCCTCCAGTAACACTGTGAGGAATCTTGGAGTCATTTTTGTCCAAAATATGTTGTTCAGCGTGCACATTAAACAAATATGTAGGACTGCTTTCTTTCTTCTAATCAATATTGCTAAAATTAGAAAAATCCTGTCTCAGAGTGATGCTGAAAAACTAGTTCATGCATTTTTTACTTCTAGGCTGGACCACTGTTACCATATTTTGAGGTGATTTCTGTCTGAGTGACTCTGGCTCCCTCGTAGGTCACAGACTCTTTATAACGTTGTGATTTATTAATGCCAGCTCCAGATTTTAATTCTCAGGGCAAATTTCAGGGAAATATCAGGGAAGTTGTGTTGACTGAAAACATCACATGACCGTACTTTAACACACATCTGCACGGGTGAAGTGTGGACGGTAAAACAATGACACCAGACTGAGGCGAGAGGCCTCAGGTGGGGACTCTTATTTTGATGGGGTAAGGGCTCGTGGATGCAGGAAGCTGCTGGAGCTGCGGAGGGATTGATGGGAGTGTTAATGCAGCAGAGACATCCACCCTGCTTAGCTGCTGCAGCCACACCACTGCATTACATTAGACTGTTCATCAACCCAGATCTACAGCAGGGAGTGTGTGTGTGTGTGTTGCAGAGACCATTTCCAGAGGAGCCTCATAAATAATTGAAAGGTCTGCTGACTCTCTCTCTCTCTCTACATGATGATACACTTTAAGGTTAAGCTCACTCGCTCCTCTCTCTCTATGACACATGCCTTTCTCGCCCCTTCACACTGTCTCCATGGTGATAGTCTTAAAGGACTATGCCAGATTTTTTGCACACTGTCCCGTTTGTCGACGCAGAGGTGATATCAGGCTTTCTGATAATAGTACCAGAGCTGCAGCAGTTCTGCTGATTATTTTCAGTAAACAATACGTATTTATATAGTCAGTGTCAAGAAGTCATAAGAATAAAAAAAGGCTGTTTCAGTTTTTCACAGCCCAAGGTCACAAAGAAAAGCATCAAATTCTCACATGTGATAAGATGGAGTCATTCAATTTTTTGCATGTAGGCTTAACAAAATCACAGTTATTGATCAGCTATCAAAATAATTGAGTAATCATTCCAACCCCAGCTAAAACTGTAACAGCACTGTAACTGATCCTATTGTGCTATAAATATCCCTGCTTTTCTGCTGAGTCTGAATAAAATATTATAAATCCAAGTTAAAAGTCACAAACAACACATGTTGCAGATGCAGTTCATGCGAACTGTTCCTCTTTTTTCTAATTTCCTGTCATATCTCTCCTCTCCTCCAGTGGTGGATGTTCATATTAGAAGCTCAGGCTGCAGGCTGCTCTAAACACTAAGTTTCAGACAGTTTTTTCTACTCTTTGATCTGTATGATGTCATAGAGAATAACTACCCCTAATATGGTCATCTCAGACCCAGAAGCCCCACCCACCTTCAGTTTATGAGGGGCAGCCAATCAGAAGAAAGTTGACTAAAAGGGAGAGCCGCTCCTTTCAAACAGTGGATGAACTGCGAGGCTACACCAAGGCCCGGTATGAGATAATGAAGGATTATGTTGAACTGTGAGTCATGCAAAGCTACTCTGTTAGAGTCCAAGAATAAAAATATCGAGCTGGAAATGAGCAGTCCACTTTAATTTATCTCATGTTAATGTTCACACAGTCGTTGCCACTAAAAATGTTACTTCTGACTTCTTTATAACTTCAATTATCAGAAGACAGTTGGCCTAAAGGAGGAGGAGCTTGTTTCAGAGAGAGGATCAAAGCCTCAAAGGATTATTTTGAACTGTGAATCTGAACTCTGAATATTTCCCACATTCCTGAGTTCCATATATTGTTATCTTTTTACAGGAATATTTTTTAGAATATATACATATAAAGGTGGAATTGAGCAGAATAGGTTCACTTTAACCTCTTAACACAACTTGTCTAAGGTTAGGGTTTTATTTTAGACAGATGCAAATTTTCAGAAACTAGACAATCTTCATAGAAGTTTCACATGCTGACATTACAGTTTTTTATGTTAAGATCTCTTCCATCTCAGACAAGCAAAACTTATATAAAAATGGCTGGACGTTAACCCAATCCTATCCCTGGACAGGTCGCCAGTCATCTGGAGGATGTTAAGAGGTGAAAGTGAACGTAACCTCATAAGGGTCACTAGCAGCCTGGTGGATGTGAAGTGCTTAGCTAAGTTTAACATGGGTTTGGCCAGGAGTTCACCTATCTTTGGGAGCAGCTGCCCAAAAAGACTCTGACACAAGGAGGGCACTGAACCATCAGTCATTCAATTTGTGACAAATCTGCTCTGAAACCTGAACCACCATACCATCATTCTCCCAACGTCTTTACTGCAGAGACAGAAGAGAGAACATCTGTCAAACAGCTGAGAATTATAGCTGTCACAGATGATGAGCTCAAAAAGATGGAGTAGAAAATGATTCAGATCTCTGAGAGCCTGTCAGAAAAGGCCGAGAGTCAGGATACTCTAATGTGGGTTTGACATGTTCCCATATTTCACAGGACACTCTTCTCAGATTGATGGGATCTCCTGTTTCCTGTCGTTAAAACTGTTTTTCTTAAAGACAGGTGTACTGGATATTTGAACTAATTCATTGCTTTCCACAGTGACAGCACAAACGCTGTTTTATGCAGCCTTTCTACTTCTGTTGAGCTCCTAACACCCACCAAGTCTCCAGCAAACTGTTCAGGGTTGGAGTTGGGTAGCTAAAAAGCAAACTGACCCTAACACTACCCCTAAATGTTTCCCTCAGTGACCTGGTCGATGAGAGGAGTGCAGGTTGGTCCCAGCCTGAAGGCCTGCTAATCATCAAGGAAAGTTCTGTTCTCAGCCTCATGTTTTTGTGCTGGGAGTTTGCACCCAGGAAATAGGGTTCAGAAATTTGACCTGCTTCTGGAAGGAAATGCTTTGTGTTGAGAATGAACTCCTTACATGAAGACTGAATATGAGCTGAACAGATGCTCCTCTATTTGATGGCCTCCCTTCTGAGGTCTAAGTCCTCATGGGTGATTACAAGTAACCCTAACCCCATGGTATCTAAATATGAGACGTGGCAATCAGGTTACCAAAAGATGAGCATTCAGAATGACACACATCAAATATTATTTACATTTTTTTTCCAAAAAAGTCCTTTTACTTTTCACCAAAACATAAGGTTTGGGGTTAGGTCCATCAGTGAGAACTTAGAGGATTAAAACTGCCAGTAGTCATGCAAGTCCAAGTACAAGTCTGGTACACCAAAGCTGTGAATTGTTCAATAAATGAGTTTAACCTCTCAACATACACCAGGTCACTTGGGAAGCACTCAGGGGTTAGGTTAGGGTTGGGTTTCATTTTAACCACATACTAAACAAGCAGAAACTAGGACACCTTACCTTTCAAATCAAACCTTGCAGTTAGGGGACAGATGTGAACTTCAGCAGGTCACCGGAGACCTTGTGGATGTCATAAGGTTAAGATTCCATTTGTGTTGTTGTATAAAGTGTTGTGCATTGGTAGACCCGGGCTTAAACCTCTCATTGCCCCTTTGAACATGAACTGGGTCTTCATTCTGGACTGGTGTTTGTGCCAGTTCAGATTTTTGGTTCAACTTGCAAACGTCCAAAAAATGCTTTGTTTTCTGACATGCTACAAAGTAAGCACAGAGACACATCAGTATTGTATAAAGTCTATATAAATATCCATTTTCCTGGCAACACTAGTGCAAAAAACAACAACACTGGCTTTGTCTTTACATGGACCACTGCTGCCTTAATGTCATCTCCAGACTGAACCAACAGGCTTCAGGTTAGGCAATCAGATAGAAAAACGCCTTGCAGCTTCTACATGAACAGGTTGTTCATAACTTGTGCTAATAACGTCTTATCATCCACCTTGTTGCTGGCAAACCATTTAACTGATATTGAATTCTCGTGTTCTCCAGCAGCCTGTTTTAGGTTACGGTTAGGTTGCATTTTAGCAACATGCTAAACAAGGAGAGTTTCACAAACTACAAGATGTTAACTTTAAAATCAAGCTTCTTACAGTAACCAAGATGTCCAATAGATGAAACTTCCTTCTAAAGAGGTACATATGAACCTAACCGTAACCTAAAACAGGCTGCTGGAGAACACGAGAATTCAATATCAGATTAGCAAAATTAAACAACACAAATTACACAAAAACCCTCAAAGAACCAGCCAACCGATCGCTGACAGCCTGGACTGAATATCTTTGTTTTGTCCACAGACATAAACAGAATATTCTCACATGGCAGAACAGACACTGAATGTTTTTACTTAAAGATTTCAGCTCTACTTGTTTGAAAGTGATGTTTAAATGACTTCCTGTGTATGATATCGCTCTTCCTCCCGATGCCTTCAACCTCTGTTCCACTGAAGCACCTGCTTCTTTAAAATACCTTGTGCATGACGCGATGTGCTGTCAGTAACCGTCCACGCTGAACGTGCAGGATTGGGACCGTAAATTGATCATAAACTGACTCAGATGTTGTTGTTCCACTTCCAGCTTCCTGTTAAAAAGGAGAGCTGAGAGCTGCTGGGAATGATGGAGACACTCAGGCCATAAAATATAAGACAGGGAGGGGCTCACACATGCTGAGCTCAGCATCTCCTGCCATTTATGTTCTTCTCCCACACATTGGAGGAGGGCAGTTTATGTGTGCAAGGACTCAGCTGTACTTCAGGCCATTAGGGTGGTTCATTTATCAGTTTATTCAAAAAAGATGTTTCCTTTCAGATTTGTGTATGCCCTGTATAATTCTCCTGCCATGTGCAGAGACTTAAGACAGCTTAATCAACAGTCCATCAAAATGTAGCACAAATTAAACCACATTTCAGGTAAATCTGCAAAAGGAAACGCGAAGTAACAACAGATGAACAGCAGGCAGCGCTAGTTCTTCAGTCAGCCATTAAACTACTGCAGAAGAAGAAATCAGTAAAAGACTTCCTGCCAAAGAAATATAACATTTCTATGAGTTTCATGCATACTTAATCCTCTGAAGTACCAAAAGCTGCAGTTCCTCAAATTTCCACTTGAGGCTGGCTCCAAAAGTGAGTCAGTCTCCACAGACTCCCATGTTAAAATGTCCAACCTTACAGAAATAAGTTTTGGTTTCCCCCTTCATAACCGTGTTAGTGCTGTTGGTGCCTTTTGGATCTGCTGATGGCTGACTGGGAGAACCTCCATGTGTCCACAGATGAGAGGAATTCCAGCTATGAATCTGCAGATTTGATAAACATTGTCCTGGAGATGATGTTTCATATCTAATTTGCTACACATGCTAAGCTGAGTGCTATCAACAGCCTGCAAACAAACCAATGGATGAATATGTACATAATCAGGTCAGACATGTATCCCCAGGTGTTCTGAATAATTAAACTTATAAAGAAGACAGAAACATAAATGTGACTAATATTAGCAAAATTAAACTGAACCCATTCTGTTTGTTTCCAGCTCTATATTTTTATTCTTGGACTCTAACAGAGTAGCTTTGCATGACTCACAATCCAAAATAATCCTTGTTTATCTCATACTGGGCTTTGGTGCAGCCGCTGAGTTCATCTGTCTGAAACAAGCTGTTTGCGCTCCTCCTACTTTAAGCCAAATTTCTCCTGATTGGCTGCCCCTCGTAAACAGAATATCTGTACAGCAGGTTGATCTGTTTGAGCCCAAAGAGTAGAAAAAAAACTGAGTGTTTAGAGCAGTCTGAGCTTTTGGCTCACAGGGATTACTGTACATACACTGACCTCATTGTTAGAAACTTTGGCCACGTTTAATAGGAACATCCACACCTGGAACAGGAGATTTATGACAGGAAATAAGGAACAGCAGAATAGGTCCACTTTGATCTGCAGCTCCAACCAGAGAGTGAGCTGAGCAGCAGCAGATCTGAGCTCTCGATTATGGACTGAAACACCAGCTGGAACAAACTGACTTTTCCAGCTTGATCCAGATAATAAGCTTAATGTCCTCCAAGTATTGATCCGCTGCAGAAAAAGTGTCAGTGGGACTCTGCTGTATCGACGGTGCTGCTGTCAGAGCGAGCTACAGAAACACAGGTCAGTGACAGTCAGAGCGACATGATGCAGAGTGATGCATCTTCACTTGCACGCCATCTCGGGCAGAGAGAGCACATTAACCAGCAGACTAATTACCATGAAAAGCTGCAGCTGATAGAATCTATCATCGCTGCTGACACTGCTCATTTTAACTGTTAACTATCGGCGCCGGCCAGCTGTTAAGGAGAAGCTGCTGACGCTACCGGCAGGTATTTTTTTTTATCATAACAACCAGGAGACATGAAAGATATGTTTGTTAGCACAGGAACTGGATGAATGTGAGAACTATGCAGACAAAAACTGGATCCAAAATTAAGCCAGCTGTAAGAAGCAAGTGGCAGGTGGCGTTAAACAGGAACAGCATAATTTTATTGATACACAGCTTATCTAAACTGATTCCACTCTCTATATGTTGGTGTAACAATAATGTTCACATAATAGTAGCCTCACCAGTGATGATTTTCATCTAAACTTCATTGTAAGCAGGTATGAGGGTGTTTCCTCTAAGAAGGAATTATCTGTTGGCAGCTCACACTGAGTTCAAACTAACTTGGAGGTAGGGATTCGTACCCACCTTTAGACACGCCCCTGGTATCACTGTGAGTCAGTATCAGTGGAACAGCTGATGTGATAACTGACTTTTGACTGCTCACAGTGACTCATGAACCTTTAAATATAATTCAAAAGAAAAAAATGAATGGAAAAGAGAGAGACTTTTTTTGACTGTAAGCCCCATCTCTGCCGGACTGCAGTCTCCACCGCAGGAGGTGAGCATGTGCAGATGGAGGCAAAAAGAGGCCGAGGCAGCAGTCGACAAGTAGTCGACCACAGTAGCCACAGAAAGGCCGAGTCTAAGGCAGCCACACCCGTTAATCCACAGAAACATTTAACAATTTTTACTTCCTCTACACAGATCTTGCTGACCATGAGCTCTTTCAGTCGTCTCAGCTCGAGCTGAACTAAACAGCGAGTGGGAAAGAGGTGCGCTTGATTCATAACACAAGAAATAAATGAGAGCTTTGTAGAGAAAATGAATGTAAAAAGTTGTTTTACTCTGATTATCTTGTTTTCATAATCGTTAAAAGACAAACTCATAACTAAAATCATTATCAGATTAGTCATCCAGGCCTAGCTTTGGTCATGCTGTTCTGTTAGTACGGATCAAATAAATTAAGGTCTAAAACTAAAGATCCGTCGTGGACTTGTTCTGCTCTGCAGTGACCCTCCAGCTTGTAGGGAGATAGCTGAATGATACCGAGGACCGTCACAACAGCGAGCTGACCAGCCTGCCTGAAGGGGAGGGCCAGAGCTAGCTGCTTAGCAACGACTGAACTCTCAAAATAAGAGCGAGCGGATTGTCCAATAGTAAATCAATTATGCTGTTGTCTTGGACAGATGAAAAAATGTTTTTAAAAATCACAAAATTTGCTATATAAGTCTGTGTGTGAGAAACACCTCACTGGAAGTGCAGTCAAAAGCTTGAGTCAGTTCTCACATCAGCTGTTCCACTCCCACTGCAGCAATATCTGCAGGTGTGTCTACAGGTGGGTACAAATCCCTACCTCCAGGTTAGTTTGAACTTTGTGTGAGCTGTAAACAGGTAATTCCTTTTGGATTGCTCATGGCTGCCAATACTTTGAAGTGTAGGCAGATTACCAAACGCCCTCGTACCTGCTTAGTATGACGCTGAGATGAAAGTCATAACTGTTGAGGCTTTTACACCAACATATGGATAGTAATGTCAATATCTGAGATTTCAATCACTGAACAAAGTAATCAGTGATTGTTTTCCCACCAAAAACTACAACTTCTAAATGCTTTGTGCATGTTTTAAATGTGAGGATGTGCAACCCGTCCACTCCAGCTGCATATCTCCAGTCCCTGGTGGTTTGACTGCAGCTCATACCGGCTATTAAATCATCCTTTCCTGACACTGTAATTTCATTTCTCAGTAAGGGGAGAGGAAGCTCGCGCCGAGCCGAGCAACTGCAACCTTTTCGATCACCCCGACACGCTGACTGTTTTTCCACAGGACTGAACATGAAGGTAAAGGGCAAAGTAATTCTACCCCCACAGAGCGAGGACAGGAAGATCCACCTCATTTCACTGGTGAAGGAGAGACAAGAGCTCTAAAAAGAAGACTAAAACCTACAGAGGCCTGTTTGTACAAAATGAAAAATGGCAGGTCATAATAATGAGAGAGCTTCTTATAATTCTGACTTTCTACTTGATCGCAAATGTTGATGCTTTACAATACCAATATTTTTATATACAGTCTAAGGCCACAACATGTTAGTTTCTCATTGGGTGAGTAGATATTGGAAACCGTGTAATTCAATGTTTTGACATGAAAAACATCAGTCAGCCTGCACACTGAACCTCTGAAGAGCCCTCTGAAGGTCTGAACCAGCCAACATGTCCTAACAAGGTCTGAAAGTTCAACATCAACACAAAGACAGATGTACAGGTACACAGAGACACTGATACAGACAGTGTTTGGGTGAAAACACAAACCAAAATCGACAAGAAATACACTCCCTCTGTGTGTGTGTGTGTGTGTGTGTGTGTGCGTGTATCCACCGGGTCTCTCAGGTTTCTCTGTTCTGGACAGCAGGTCACTGAATCATCCTGAATCGTGTGGATCTGATCCCAGAATCAATACAACGCTCTGATCTGTGTACTGTAAACAAACACGCTGAAACTCAACGTGCCGCTGTGCTCTCTGTGGTCACATCGGGCCACGCCTCTTTAGGCCACGCCTCCTGACAGTCACAAAGCAGTTAGTTGAAAGCAAATTAGTGTTTTTCCAATCCTAACCTGAAGCCACAGCCACAGAAACTAACCTCGCCAAAATAAGAGTCTGATTTTACAGTGAAGTCAGCTACAGCTGGATCAAAAACTCTCACTCTGAATACACATCATATATGTTTGTTTCTACAAAAGCAACACGTGAGATGACACGAGTACATTTATTAAAACAGACTGATGAAAATGAAATGAAAAATGAGACTTCATAGCTCATATTTAACAGCAGTCAGCCTACAATTTTCAGGAACCTCAGTAAAACCATTTTCACTGGGTAAACTGGTTTTACTCAGATGGGGAGAGTGCAGTTTCATTGAAGTGGGCTTGTATGAGGTTCTGACCCACAGTCAGATGTTACCTGCAGCAGGTGGCAGTAAGCCACGCCCCCAGGAGACAGGAAACTGAAGTCGTGTACTGCTGTAGATTTTACACACCTAAAAGAATCGGTGTGAGTTTAAATGAACGTTCACATTTAGAACATTTTCACTGCTATCTGACGAGGAAATGACACTCCACCAGACTCCATTCACAAAAACAGGAATTTTACCTCACATACAAAGTCTTGAATAATCAGGCCCCATCATATCTTAAAGACCTCATAGTACCATACTATCCCAATAGAGCACTTGGCTCTCAGACTGCAGGCTTACTTGTGGTTCCTAGGGTATTTAAAAGTAGAATGGGAGGAAGAGCCTTCAGCTTTCAGGCCCCTCTCCTGTGGAACCAGCTCCCAGTTTGGATTCAGGAGACAGACACCCTCTCTACTTTTAAGATTAGGCTTAAAACTTTCCTTTTTGATAGAGCTTATAGTTAGGGCTGGATCAGGTGACCCTGAACCTTAGTTATGCTGCTTCCCCTGTGTTTAAATGCCACTACTACATGCCATTTAATTTTGTCTTCTCTCTCCCATAATTTGTGTTTTGTCCTTGTCTCTCTCTCTGCTACTCTTTTCTCTCTTCTCTTTCCCCTCACCCCTCAACCAGTCACAGCAGATGGCTGCCCCTCCCTGAGACTGGTTCTGTTGGAGGTCTCTTCCTGTTAAAATGGAGTTCTTCCTCCCCACTGTCACCAAGTGCTGCTCATAAGGGACCATCTGATTGTTGTGGTTTTCTCTCTAATATTATAGAGTCTTTACTTTATAATGTAGAGCATCTTCAGGAAAGTGTTGTTGTGAACAGTTGCTACATAAATTAAATCAAAATTGAAAACCGAGGAGTTCTTCGTCTGCCCTGATCCGCTAGTTAGTGTTATTCTGTGACTTTTAATGGGTTAGTTCAGATCCAAACTAACACTTTAATGCAGAAAGTGACACAAACTAGACCATCATCTCTTGTTTTCTGCGAGGTAAAAATCCTAGGTTTGTGATGGATCTGGTGGCTTGGTCATGTGACTGTAACATTAAAGTAACATATTCCTTAAAACCTGGAGCTATTGTTCATTGTTGGAGCAGCTCTGTCTCCTTCAGCGTGAAGAGCTTTGAAAGTGAGATTTTAAAAACGCAGACTAAGTAATATAAATGCATTTCTGTTTTTTAAAGGATAACTGTGGTTTATTCCAGCAGCACAGCCTCGTTCTCAGAAAGAGGATTTCTCTGAATAATTCCCTCTCGGTTCAGGTGGGCTGAAAGCTGCACTGGGCTGCAGTTCTGCTGATAATACACAGCGCTGATGCTATGAGCTCTCCTGAACAGCAGAGAGCTGACTCATGGCAGCTTTTAACTCTTAGTAGTTTACAGACATTTCACTGACTTCAGCACAGCTTTCAGTCGGAGCTGTTCAGTCAGCAACAGGCAGAGCAGCTTCACGTGTCTCTGAAGGAGCCGTACAATACATCCAGCTCTCACCACATCTGGAGGAGCTTTGACACTCACTCCAGCCAGGATGTTAAAGAGGCTCTAAGTGTATCTCTGTGCACTGCAGCAAAGGAAGATTAAACCTCTTTGTTCCCCATCAAAGATAAAGACTGTCGAGCACCAAATGAACTCAGTTATTAGAAACAGGTCTGACTCATAAACCAGTTACCTCTAAGTTCAAGATCATTTATCTTTGGTGAGCAAAAATAAGATGACAGATTGTATTAAACTGTTGGCTGGAATACTTCATGTCTGACTTTCTGATTTTATGGTGAATCTTCTTTTGTGAAATTGGCCACCATGAGATTTTTATCTGTCAGGAAACACTTTTAAATAAAAACATATTACCTCCTGAATCAGCCTGTGACATTGCTGCTCCTGCCGTCTGATATCATTAGTAAGAGCTGTGTTGCCTAAAAGCTGCTGTTTCATACATCCTGATAACACTGACTGCTACAGGACTCCAACTATGAGCACACTGTAACTGCATGACTGAATTTGTCTCTGAAGATGGCCCACGGTACTTTTTCCTAAGGATGCACCAATCCAGGTTTTTCAGTTCTGATCTGATACTGATAACTTGTGGGGAACAGAGACTGGGCCTCATTCACAAACTCCAAATATGATCTGAGTGTAAAAACCATGCGTACAAACGTTTCACGCACAAATTCATCAGTATTGTCTTACCTGAATTTGTTCATACTCTACAAACACGTTTAGACCTGTTTCAAGCAAATGATGAAGGCCTGGCTGTCACAGAAAATTTAAAAACACATATTTAAACTGAATACTACCACCACCGCTACTACTACTAATAATGATAATAGTAATCATTTATTTATGTATTTATATATTAATTTATGGGTCATTATTTACAGTTTTCCAAAACACTACAAGGCAAAAATGCTCAGAATTAGAATTAAATAGATAACAGTAAGATATTAAATTACATGTAAAGAACACAAAATACTAACTGAAAAGGTGCAGGCCCGTTAAAATAAAAACGTCTGACAGGAATGATCTTAGTTTTTTCTTATCATGAATTAAAAATGTCTTTACTAATTTTTTGGCACTGTCCCACAGATGCTGGAGGATGTGGATGTTTTTCACTGCTGTGAGTTTCTCATCTTGGGCCGACAGATCAGCTGCTCTTTGTTCTCCATCAGTTTTCTTCTTTTTCTTATGGTCTGTTTTTAGCAGTACATGACCGTACTACAGTATTGTTGGGTCTGTGATTTTAGTCCCTTGTTAGGTGGTTGCTAGGCAACATCATAGCGTCATAATATCTGATATAGATAAGAACCTTCAGGGACTTAAGATGTACCTGTGTGGTTTGGTCGCTGAACTCCTGGTCGTGTTGGAGGAGTTCTGATACAAACAGACAGAAGTTACAGCTTTTCATTTTGTTTCACCTGAGCCACAGTGAGTGTCTCAGCTCCTCTGGTATTTCAGCCCGAGCCCTATGTTTTGTTTTTTTTTAAACCATCATCACTCCGGTGGAAACACTTTGGAAAAGTGTGCCTGTTCTGGCTTCCTCCTCGGACGCTGTTGCTTCAGTTTGTGCAGTCGGACTTTCTCCTGCTTGTTTGCTTTAGCGGCACTTCTCTCTGCCACATCGTCACTGCTTTCTTCACATCACCACCTGTGTGGCAGTATCCTGACAGACAGTTAGCACAAGCCCACTGGTTTAAAACATACAAACATTCACACAGTGGTAAGAATAAAACTGGTGCACAGTTCATAATCCAGCAGTAATTTGTTGATGTGCACTTTTTTATTTGTGCAAGGTAAGAACATCTTTAAGCACAGATTAGTGAATCAGACTGATTCTTTCTGTCTAAGGCAGCATCAGCTCGACTTTGTAAATTAAAACATACCCAATAAAAACATCCAAGAATATAAACTTACTGAATTTGTATTTATTAGTAACATAGTAAATGCCGCATACTGCTGTTATTTAGGGTCACGTTAGTTTCTCCTTTCCTGCTCTCAGTCTGAGTGTGCCTCCTCTTACTGCTCCTCACACAGGTAGATGTCACGTGTGGAAATGACAGAGACAGACGAAGTGAAGTAACATCAACAGAGTTGGAGACAACACGTTATTTTAACAAAAGGGCAGTAAAAGTTTCCAAACAAGTGTTACCGCAACCATCCAGCCACGGGAAAATGTTAAATGGTCACCAAATAGCGATCTACCCGTTCATGTTTTTTTTCGTGATAGCGAGCATGAATCAGTAAGTAATGTACTTCAGTATATTTTGTGTCTGCAGCATGAATGTTGTCCAGGCAAAGCGGGGAAGGGGAACAAAGAAACCAAAGCTTTAAAAGAAGTGACAACTGCTGGATTTTAACCAAATCTGTGATCTTTTATTAAACCTAACCAAGTTGTTTTTAAAGCCTAAACCTAACCAAGTAATGCATTTTGAATTGATAAAATATTAAAAAATGATACATGTGAAGTGTGAAAATGTGTGATATGAATGTCTCAAACTTGGGTCTCTGGTGTGAGCAGTGAAATGATTCGTTCCACCACCAACTCCCTACAACCTCCAAATGTGAACTTTTTCACCTTTTGAAAATGGAAAATATTAATTTCATGTACATGGACACAAATCAGTACAACAATCAGTATCATAATATTGTGAATGACCACAAAAAAAGGTAAAATTCATGTCCAGGAGCACGAATCAATAGATTAGAGGTGGTGACTGTTTCACGAACTGCCGTGAGGCTGAACGTGACAGCGAGCGAGACAGGAAGCATCGTCAGAGCTTTGCGCTTGTGTCATCTCAGTCTGCAGTTAAAATCTTTTGCAAACAGACAAATAAAAGCTGTTGGTGTACCCAGAGAGAAATACCTCCAAACTGCTGCGTGTTGTTAGAAATGACGTAAAACTGAACTGAATGGATCAGCTGTACATCAGGTCATTGTCTGCATTTTTGGTCATTTTATGAGCAAATCAAATAGTGGAAAAACCTGCCTGCCATACTGAGCACTGCTGGCAAAGGCCATCAGGAAGCAGGAGAATCTGACAAATTAGCGGCTATATTCAAAAAATATATCACAATCCATAAAACTACTAACGACACAATTAAACAAAAATGAAGTGACAGTGTCAAATACAATAAAATTGTATAATTAACTTTTTTCACATAGTGGGTGTGGTAAACCAGCCGTTCTCCCACACTTGGATTATAATGACAGGAAGTGCTTGTTGGAATATTTTTGTGGTATTTTTTTCCCCCGCTAACACCACAGTCATCCCCTCAACCATCACTGCTTAAAGTCCCTATTATCAAGAGAGAGACATGGCATTAAAATCTGTGGCAGAATTAAGTAACAACCAAGATGGTGGTAGGAGTATAACTTCCAGCAGCAGCACAGACATCCCAAACAAAACTAGCTTGCACATTCAATTCAATTCAGTTCAATTTTATTTATATAGCGCCAAATCACAACAACAGTCGCCTCAAGGTGCTTTATATTTTAGGTTAAAGACCCTACGATATTAGACAGAAAACCCCAACAATCAGACGACCCCCTATGAGCAAGCACTTGGCAACAGTGGGAAGGAAAAACTCCCTTTTAACAGGAAGAAACCTCCGGCAGAACCAGGCTCA
>VUQI01000804.1:12169-24322 GCA_015106735.1 Paratilapia polleni | reverse complement strand
GGTTTCCTGTTACACAGAGCAGGAGCAGAATGGGAGGAGTGATGAGGAGGAGGAGGAGGGAAAAGTGGGAGGAGAGGAGAGAAGGAATGTCTGAGCTGAGGCACTGTGTTCAGTTATCGCACAACCACAAAAAGAGAGAGAGAGAGTGAGAGAGAGAGAGGAGGGAGGGAAGAGTGACTGCTGGGAAGCTGAAACCTTCTCAGGAGGAGGTGTGATTCAGGCGTCGACGGGTGAACAGAAGCTCTTCCATGTGTGGATTGAAACTGCTCAGCTCAACTGATTTATTACAGTAAGATTTCACCTAAATGGAGAGAGAGAGATTGACTGGAAGCCTTAACTCATTAAAAGTCTGATAGACAAATGGAAGCCTGACCTGCACATGTAAAGATCAGCTGACTGGACTTCAGATCGGCATGAAGTTTGGACGCCTTGTTTAATGAGTTAATGCCAGATCAACTGACTTCTAATCTGATCGGAAGCCTAACTGATCAGTTTTAACCAAACAGAAGCCTTCGTGAAAGGTTTAATTAACTGATGTGACACTTGATTGGCTGGCTGCTGGAAATTCACTCTGATCAATTGGATGTTTTCCAGCTTTGAAACATGATCGGAATCCTGTTCAACTGAAGTCGATCTGATTGGTTGATTGATAATTAAGAAGCACTGTTGGGAGTCTTTTCTGTTGGCATCAGGATGAGCGGAGCAGGGGACGTGGTGTGTGAAGGGTGGCTGCGAAAGTCGCCACCAGAGAAGAAGCTGAGGCGCTATGTGAGTACTTTATTTTAATTTGAGCGCAAAACAAAACATACAAAGAATTGTGCATATGCTATCAAAAGTATACAGCTGATCTTTGTGATGTTCAGTGTGGGTTTTGGGATGTGAAGTAGCCTAAAAAGATTTTTCAGCAGGAGGACTACCAACTGTTCATGGGTGCTCTTCCCTGTAGCTTTTAATTAAGTTTGAAGATTAATCTCAGTTTCATCAGTGTTTACACAATGAGTCATTTCCTACAGTTACACAGTCATGATAATAAAACAATAAAACATTTATTACAACACAGCTGTCAACTAGACAGAAAGGAACCCTATCATTTTGCTTAACTTTGGACCACCAGATTATCAAATACAGAGAGTAATATTTGTATTTCTGCCTGATGATGGACTGGAGACCTGTCTATGGTGGACCCTGACTTGCACGTTATGATAGCTGGGATAACCTCCATCACCCCCACAACCCTGAACTGGATTTATGGTTAAGAAAACAGATAAATGAAAAAAAATTTATTTCTAAAAAATAAATAAGACCTATTTAGAATACAGCTAGCACAAAGGCTAACTCTAGAAAAAAAAATCAGCTAGCTCATATGCTATCGCTTTAGCACAGCCAAAATATTTTTGCTACAGTTAGCATATTAGCTTGCATGCGTGCTAGCTGTTTCTTTATTTCAGTCAGCAAACAGACTGACAGATTTAGTTCCAGCTAGCATAATAGACCATATACTTAACTTTTCATTTGTGTCATCGTTTTATTTGCTTGGAGGACTAAATACGCCAGTTTCACAAATTATGATATTTTGAGCCAATACAGATGTTTTAAAAAAAAAAAAACAGTATGGCTGATACCCAGTGCTGATACTGATATTATGGGTTCATTTTGCTTTTTTTTATTTGTTCCCCTTTTCTCCAAGGGAAATGCAGAAAATCTTAATACAAAACTTTATTTAGCTTTTTAAAAGTCTTCATCACATCATCTTTGAAAAAACAAAAAGCGATGTGACAGAACAAATAAATATCAGCCACTGACATCAGCAAACATCATTTTATTTGCAGACAGATGATATCAATCAACAAGGCTGCTCTTCAACTGATATATCAGCTCATCACTAGCTGTTCTGTGTAATACTACTTTTCTGCAACTTATAAATTAGAAGCTCGGTTAACTTAAACATGAACTACAACTTTGCTTCAGAACTGAGAAATATGTGAAATGAAAAACTATGTTAAATAGATATCAAGAGCGTTTCAGTTTCTTTATCATTTGCTAAAACATTCTTTGATACACATGCTCTTCTTTTGTATATCAACCTTGAACATTGAGTTTTAGCTGTTGCCGAAAGGAGCGACTGTTTCTAACTAGTTGAGCCACAAAAATGTTAAAGGTATTTAGCATTTTTCAAATCTAAAACCTGACAGCCTGGCTCTGTGCCTGGAATGAATACCAGAGACTTGGACCAGTTTTGTTTTGTTTTGTTTATTTCCTGTATTCTCTTTCAGTGTGTAGAGTAAGTGGAAGGATGGATGGATAAATTCAGGAACAAATCTAAATTACAAATCTGTGCAAGGCTGTTTGTCCAACGGCACCATGGCTGCTTCTTTCCAGTAAAGCAGCAGCTTAGGCAGTTAGATACACATGCACACACACACACACACACACACACACCACATATCTGGCATGCCTTACCGGTGAGTTGAGCTAATCTCATCTCTCCTTTCCATATTTTTCCTTGATCTTTTATTCTTTCCATTTCCTGAGAAAAAAGAAAAAAAACTTGGCTCTGTTATTGGTGTACCTCTCTGTCTGTTTCTTTTGTCATTCTTGTACTCTCTCTTCCTCTTCTATTGTCACATGTTTTCCTTTCCTTGCTTCTGTGTGTGTGTGTGTGTGTGTGTGTGTGTCCTAGGAAAGTGAAGGATAAAAAAAATGGGTCGAAAAAAAAATTGATAGGGAGTGAAGCTGCCTTTACTACCAGCATCTGCTTTGCTGCCCTGCTCAGGGAAAGCTGAACAATTTCCAAATGTGCAACAGCAGGCTTTTATGTGAGAACGTGAGCTCTCTGACGAAATAGCTGAAACAAAGCATGACTAAAAATTCAGTGAAAATGTGCCAGGATTAATTAGGAGGACTTCAGTTTAATTCTTCTTAGCTGACATCAGTAGACTCATCCCAGCAGGGAATGTTTTTAAGGGGGAACAAAGAGATTTTAAAGAAACTTTGCTTGAGTCGCACTTTCTTATTGCTCAGTTAGAAATGAAGAAGGCCATACTCATCAGGTGGAAGCAGAGAAGAAGAGTTGGTGGGAACGTGAAAAGACTAAAACAGAAGAAGAAGAAGTAGAGAGGTGAGACCACAAGAAAAAGAAAGTTGCTCCAAACAGAGAGACCATTGTTGAGTCTGTGTATATATTCAGTCATGATGGTATATACAGTGAAATGGGTAGATAGACACACTGCCTGGCCAGCTGTGTCTCTACTATCAACAGACACACACATAGACACACAGAGTCCCCTATAATGGCAGGAGCAGACTATGTGAGTGTGTGTGTGTGTGTCCAAATCTTTTAAATCTTCAGGGAGCCCCCCCCCCCCCAACCAGGCACAGCTGAGTGTGATTAGTTTATTACATAACACACACACACAGCTTTCAACAGAGCAGGGAGTGTATGATTAAGTACGCTCCATGAACTTTTTCCAATATACATGAACACACACACAAATTGGAAACAAACCAGGGATAATGATGAGGAAAATTCTGAAACCTTGAGTACAATAACAAATGTCTTACACACACACACACACACCCAGAAGGTCAAACTCAGCTGAAGAAAATGCTGGATCTGCAGAGGCCCTCTGTTGCATATATATATCACAGCTTGGATACCTCCAAAAGTCATGTTTTCCATCAGCACAATGCTGCACTACAGACAAGCTGAAAACCTGACCTTGAAAAGGTTTGATAGAACAGCTCCAATTTTATGCATCCCAACATCACAGATGCTCCAACACCACTCAGTAGCATCCACAGAGGTGAACATTACTTAGCCACAGTCTATCTGAAATATATAGCGTTAATGGTACTTGATAGGCTAATAATCTGACTAAATTGCTGGTGCGAGAGCCTTTTATAATTGCCATTTATTCCACTCCATTTTGCGGATGCATCTAATTAAGCTTTGCGGATGTGCTGCAGGTTATTAGAAGATAAGCTTCAGTCAGTCATGTTGGTCATTTACATTTCACCTCAAGTGCCAAACCAAAGAGCCATTCATGATTTCTAAATTTTTCAAGTTGAAAAATGTTTAACCTAGGAACACAGCATAGCTACATAAAAAAAGGAATTCTGGTTCATTCTAGCTTGGGTCCTACTCCTGGGATTTGTTCAGTGCATGGGCTAGAGCATGGGCAAAGGAAGAAACTATCACATTTTGAAGCAGATCTGAATCACTTTCTTTAAAACTGCAAGATAGGGCATTGACCTTGGCAGAGGATGTGCTCTCCAAGTGCACGTCTGGTTTCTAGTTTTCTGGCTGTTGTTTCTGCTGATAATATTAAAAATAAGTCTGCAAGCAATGAAGACTGGACTGACCAACAGTTTAGGCACACTTATTTGGATTAGAAAGCAAATTTTAACAGGAAATTTATCACCAAAGACCGACTTCATGGTTAAACTTTCATCTGTTGTAAAGTTTTCATTTGCAATCAAAGGTTTAATTGCTTCCTAGCTTGGAGATTGAAGCCCCAAGGAGCATCTGAGGAAATGCTGAACAAATTAACAAATTAAAGTTGCCAGTGATCAAACTAAATTAAATTAAGTCATTGTTAATACAGAGGAGGGAAAAAGACAGACAATGGCTTCCAGACATCACTCACCATAATCTTACAATATTACTCTTTCATTTTTGTAACTCAATAGTTTTAAATAATTTTAAATTCACATATTTTTGGAAAAATGTTTCTGCATGTGCATACCAAAAGAACTGTGCAGCTAGCTAGCATTGCAGCTTAGGTGAAGGGGATAATGCCATTGTTTACATCCTGTCACACTGTCACAAGAAACGGCCTCTACTCATGGATAGATGTACATTTGCTTCTGCACAGTCACACAGTTCGAGGGTGTAGTTCAGTAAAAAGAAAACATGAAACTGTTCACAAGAAGGTTTGTGAATATATTTTTGAGGAACCAGGTCGCGGTAAGAGACGTTGCTGCTGACATTTTTACATGTAATTTAGTTCTATTATATTTAAAAGCAGACATCTCCAGTTCTTATCCCAGATCCAGACATCTCCAAAACAACTGACACGAATCTACAAGGATAAAAAAGAATACAGGCCAAAGAAGGAAACATGCAAAATTGATTCCCTTTAAAGCCCCCAAAGTTTATCGAATTAAGCAATCTAAGAGGGGAAAAACTATGTGAACAGGCCACTACCCTGTGGACAAATGTGACATGGGTAAAGTAACCACTTACTTGTAGAACAAACATAAAGTCTGTTTGGATAGAGCCTAGCAATTTAGCCATATTCCCAGATCCCAAACCATTATTACTGACTTAGACATTACTCATCTACTTTTTATCTATGTTGCAATAAACCATTTTAAAATAATTTAGGAGCTTTACAGTAAGTGAACTGAAACTGCAAAATGAAAGCATTGTGAAGTCACATGTCTGCAGTTCTAAGAGCTCAACACTAAAAGCAATGAGAAGATTAGGGTTAACAGATCAGTATATGAGGAACTGCACAGCATATTGTTATTCGGGTCTGGTGTTAATTTTGGCTGAGAGACAGGATGGAGGAAGTGTTATTTTAGATCCATTGTGCCCTCTTCCTGCTGAGGTCAAAGGTCAAAGAAGGAAACAAAATGAAAGGAGAGGAGTGAGAAACTGTTGAAGGAAAAGAGGTTATCTTTATTACTTTAGATGGATGCAAGTCTACTGAGAGCTTTGGATGATGGAGAAGAAATGCACAGTGCAAACTGAGCTTTTATGTTGTAAACATAAACAGCAACAGTTCAAAGCTCTTTCTAGAAAGGTTTCAGAATAAATGCAGTTTTTTTTTTCTTCTAGTGGTTACACTTGAAGTCCTAAAATGTCACTGTAGAAATGTAAAATTGGTACAAATAAACATAATGGTTTCATAGTCATCACTCTGATCACTGTCTTGGTGATGATTCTGTGTCAAGTAAAGTTTCAAACAAAGAAAATATGAATTGTGAGATACAGGGAAGATGTGTAAACAGTTATTATTTTGCTTAAAATTGGATCTTTTCTGTCAAATCGACAACTAAGATGGTGATGAATGGAAAATCCAAATTGTGAAATCAGCGTATGTGAAAATAAGCCCCATGAGCCAAGAGCACAGGCTTCAGACTGCTCTAAATGCTTGGTTTCAGACTTTGTATGGTGTCAGTGAGAACAGATATCCCTAATATGGTCATCTCAGGTGCCAGCTCAGGCTGGACAAACTGAGGGGCTGCACCAAGTCCAAGTCCAGGATTGTTTTGAACTTTGACTCATGCAAAGCTATTCTAATCAAGTACAAGAATAAAAATAAGGAGTTGGAAATGAGCACAATAGATCTCCTTGAGCTAAGAAGAAAAACACTTATAAGTAGTTATTTTTAAAACCTTACAATGACATGGAAACAATCTTATCTCGTGTGCTGTGGAATGGAAGCAGACAAAATGAAGCTCGAACTGATGCCCTAGACTTGCCACTGCGTGACAGGCATGATGTGCGACAAATCAAAGTTGAGCTGGCCCGAAAGTCACAAGAAAAAAAAAATTGCAATGAAGAGTGTTTGCAGACACACACAAGCCCAGGGATGATGTCAGTGAGCACTAGAGCAACATTTCAGTGGCAACTCAGCAAAAAAAAAAAATGTTTCTGGCCACTCCAAATGAATAGCACCACCACCACCACCATCCACCCTACAGTCATCAATTAAAAACATTCAGGATGATAGCATCAGCAGACTCTTTAAAAAAAAAAAAAAACTTTCCCATTTAAATCATATTGAGTTAGTTCTGCAAAGTTTTTTCCTCCTGGTTATCTACACCTCCCCTGAGTGGCTCCATGCCCCACAGCTTGAGAACCACTGCTCTGAGGAAAGTCTAGACTTGACGTAAGTGATTTTCCTGCTGATTAGGAAGGTTGCAGTTTTGGATGCATCTGGGTGGTGAACTTTACAATTCTGTTTCTGTCCCACCTTGTTCACTGCAGCTATTACACACTCCCAACCGTGCTCAGCTTTGTCAACTGATTATTTAGTCCGCCAAATAATAATTGCTATCTGGCTTCAGTATCATCTACCATCACCAAGATCTCATCTTCGGATAGTGCGCTTTTCTTTTTTGGTCCATGCCAATTACTGACTTGATTTTCAATGGCATTATATGAGAGGGAAATAATCAACAGGTTAATTCGATTTTGGATTCAAATATCAACGGCTCATTCTCATTCCCAAGGTAACAAATACTGCAGTTTTGTCAAAGCTACTGCCATCTCAAAGATATGCACAAGGTGGCCTTTGTGTTGGTGCATGACACAGCAAGTTACGGCAAGAGTGAAACATGTCTCACTCTGAACTTGACGTTAAGGACGTTAAGGACCCCTTTGTGTCACATTTAACACAAATGATAAGCATCATTTTTCAACATGCAGTGTTAATGTTGTGAAGGGTCATATTTTAACCCAAACCCAAATCTTTTCCTACACCGAACCAAGATGTTTTTGTGCCTAAACATAAGCGGTGATTAAACGTGAAAGCAAACAAGTACAAATCAAATTAATTAGCAAGTCAAAACAAAACAAAACAAAACAAAGACCCTAAAGGGCCTCAAACCACTGTCTCTTGGTAAGCAGCCTGGTAGCTTCTCCAACCTTCAAAAGAGGACCATTATCTTTGGATTTCCAATAGTGCCAGTGCGTTAAGGCTCTAAAGCTAAAGGGAACCTTGTGTTCATCTCTACCAGCAGCATCTGAAAAAAAAGCAGTATTTCACACCCTGGAATCATATTTTGGTATCTGATTATTAAGAGAGATGTCTTAAAAACATAAAAACACTTTTTGTGATAATTGAAAAAAAAAGCTGTCAGTCTCCAGTCCACAAATTCAAACCTTTTTCCTATGAAGACAGCAAAATCTGTTGATATTGAAGTGAACATATTTTCTAGTTGAGATATTAATTGTTCTACAATAAAAAACCTAAAGAAACCTAATCAAAGAGTGGATGCAATGAAAAACTGAACACTAATTTTGCTTAGTTTCACAGGCAAACAAGGGGATTTCCTAAAATGTTGAACTGGTTTGGGTTTGCATACCAAGTTATAAAAGAAGTACTTAGTGCATTAAAAACAACATTAAAATTTGACTACCCTTTTATTCCTTTCTGTTGTTTAAAACTGGTGCTTTACTAAATCAGGTTGCTCTGTTATAACTTATTCTAGAAATAGCCTGAGTTACAAAGCACTTAAAAGGACTTCGCACACTATGTTAGCGATGGATTAAATCTGCTGCAACGTGTTCCTGTTACTTTAATTAGAAAGCATAGAAAAGTATTTTCATCCTAGCTGCTACCACCCTGCTGCTTTTATCTCGCCAGCAGTCCGAAGAGGACCGACCATCAAACAGATCGAGGGAGACAGTGAATAAACACATGCTCATACTCCTGCCATCTCCTACCGGCATTTCCTGCTCAGCTACTTCCTTTTCCTGTCTGTGTTTGGAGAAAAAGAGGGGTGAAATGTGCTCTACTTTTAATTGCAGTGCAGTTTGATCAGACACACACACACACACACACACACACACACACACACCCTCTGAGGCTCTGGCCTGAGGAGTCCCGTTTGTTTTGTTGAGAAACACAGTTCAAGAGGATCGGAAGAGCTGGATTTGGCTTGTTGGACTGGTGGAAACTCAGTGGCACACACACAACTCACAAATACAGGACGCAAACACACACATACTGTATTTAGCCACATAAACAAAGCTTATTCCTGTATTTTAAATCTCCTTTGTTCACCCGTTATATGCAAAATCTCAGATTCCTTTAAACTGAAAAGCTGAGATCTGAATGTGGACTTGTGCATGCATGTGTCCACATACTGAAATCCTTCTTTATGCTCTGCTTCACACCTTTAAAAAAAATCATGACTTATTTTTGACACTCTACCTACACAGTAATGCCACAAACTCACACACACACTGGTTATGAGTCATGTCTGAAGTATGAGATGTCTTCCTGTGGATTACTTGTGGGAGATGGACCCTACCCATAATGCCCAGCTCATGATGGCAACAACCGGAGAGAAGTGTCAAACACGTGGGTGTGGGGGTGTAATGTTTAGCTAACATTCATATTCACTGAAGTGTAAAACTTAGGACATGGGAGGAAGACTCCAGCATTACCTTTAAAGAGTGTGTGTAGGGGGAGAGAGAGATGGAAAAAATGAAAACATATAATCAATAACTCATTCAGGAGGAGGGCTGAAGTTCAAAGTCCAAAGTAAACATCTCAAAAAGATTTCAGTGGTTGACACAGAAGGTTTGAGTGCTGGTATTTTGTGCTGATAGGAATCGACACTACCCTCATTTTTATGCAGAGAAAGCCTTTCAGTAATAACGCTATTTCTCTCTCCAGGCCTGGAAGAGGCGTTGGTTTGTGCTGCGAAGTGGTCGACTGAGCGGAGAACCAGACGTCCTGCAGTACTACAAGAATCCACAGTCCCGCCGGCCAATCAAGGCCATCAACCTGAATCTGTGCGAACAGGTGAGGAGACAGAGACATGACCGTCTGACCCAACATTCGATATGTTTTTATTTACATTCTTTAATCACTTTTATCTTTCATAAATATGATCTTATTCGGAAAATAAAGAGACAGATTCTGACTGTGTGGTAACACTGCCTTGACAGCTTTATTCCATTGCTGTTGGTGATGCAATCAACTCTGCAATCAAGTATGGTATCTGATTTTAAATTCAACTGATCTTTTTTCAAAGGTCGTCTCCTTGAGCAGTGCTGTAACACTTCCACCACAGCTGCAGTTTTTAGAGTGCTCCCTTAAAGGCCTGTTCAGTACATGGTGGATCGCTTTGACACCGTCAAATTGACAACACTTTAATTTCTTTTTTGGTAAAAAAAAGGAAAAAAAAGTTGCAGAGAGTGAGTAGGGGTGGTAATGTCCTGTATGCCAGCATAAAATGGCACAGAAAATATTTAAGGTGGTTTCTGCTGAATGGCCTCCCTAAGACACCTCAGGACATTGCAGTATAACTGAACTTTGATGGCCCTGGGGGACGGATTCTTGGTGCACAACTTTGGGAATGTCAGAAAAACGATGAGTAATGCTTGCAGTCATGCTCCTGACCAGGTGCAGTCAGTTCGGGTCTGGACACTGGGGACATTACCATTGAAAACTGCAGTTTGGCCAGTGATCATCAGCATAAAGATTGGATTAGTTTGACAAGGATTTTGCTGTTTTCTCTCAGGGAAGTTTGAAATTACAAATGTGCATGTGCAAGTGTCAGAATGGGGCTTCTAAGAAGCAATCCAAACATAGCATGTGCACTGGGACTGTTCCATCACCACACAAAGAGATGGCCCTTAAGGGAAGGTTGTCCAAATTTAAATTAGGTATAATTTTGACTTCTTGAGAGAAGTTGAGGAACTTTATGCTCGCACCTCATAATATAGGCCATCAGTAACACACATGGAAGTTTAAAGCTTTAAATTTATTGCAGAAGTTTTGTCTTTAAGGTTTCTGTTTCTGTGTTTAATGCCAACTGAGCGTTAATGTTAAAAAAAAAAATCACAAGTCTGCCCCATTTCCCCCTCTGAATCCACCTCTCCCTCAGGTGGACGCTGGGCTTTCTTTCACAAAAAAAGAGCTAGAGAGCAGCTTTGTTTTCGACCTGAGGACGGAGGAGAGGATCTGGTACTTGGTGGCCGAGTCTGAAGAGGACATGAATCGCTGGGTGACATCCATCTGCCTGCTCTGTGGCTTCAACCCAACTGATGACGGTATGCCAGAAATCCAGATATTAGAAACATGAAAAATGCTACATGTACCTTGCTTGTTTTGCAAGTGGATAGATATGTGCCTGTGTGGGTTGTGGTTGAGTCAGTGTGAAAAGTAGTAGGAGGAGAACATGCATAAAGAAAAAAAAAATAGACAAAAATGCCTTCAGGATCGTGCATGTCAGTAACTCAGATGTGTACAGCAAAATATACTGAAACAATTTAAATATTGTGATATTTTTATGTATAACAGCTTGTACATCTGAACCTTGTGTTCACACCTGAAATGAGCCCTTTAAGTCAACTACTGTTATTCATTCTACTAATATGGGGGATATGCATGTTTACTATGTTATGTCTAATTTATTCTAAATTAGACATAACATATTAAAATACAACCACTCTGGTAGCAAATTAGTTAATTGCCTTGACATATTTGTGTCCATATGTTTTCCTTAACATCAAAGATAAACTTTTTTATTTTTGTTTTGTTTTTAATTAAAAGAAATCTGTTCAGGGTTAAGGTTACAACAACAAAAAAAGATGTAGCATGTAAAAATGCTCCCGTAAATCTGCACGAACAGTAAGTGACCACTTTACCAGATAGATTTTCAAATCTAATGCAGTCAAATAGAGCAACTCCAATATAAATTTTTGAGTCATTATTAGTTTTATCAATACCGAACCACGCTGCAGTTTATTGAGGTTTTCTAAGGTTTTGCTCAAATAATCACAAACATTAATGTTAGCAGATATATTAGCAACAGTTCAATATAATGCACTTCAGTACAACAGGAAACATAGCAGGCCACTGGTAAAATATGCTGCAAAATTTTGTAGTGGTGTACCTAATAAATTAGCATGTTGCATATAGGCTGAGCTTTGGGACCTTGGAACAGATTATCTAAAGCTTTTCATTTCTGAAAGAGTGGATTTTTTTTTCTTAGTTCCAGAAAGACCTCTTGTCTCCTCCTCCACCTCTGGAACATCTATGACCCCAACCAGTGGCACCACCACCATTTCTACAATGACAGGGTCAGTGCCACCACCATATGACCCGGTGAGTGTGGAACACCTGCAGCCTGATGGGAACTCAGAGGAGGATTACCTGTGGTTATCACAATGCCAGAGTCACATCAGGTAAACAAACACACACAGATGCACAATACGATAAAACATTTGCAAGTTGTGTGTGTCCTAAGGCTCAGTTTCCCAGACATGGATTAAGCCTAGTCTTAGACTAAATACTTTTTATTCAGTGGAGCTCAGGCTTAATCCATGTCTAGGAAACTGGCTAGATTAGGTTAGAACAGGTTAGGGCTAGATTGTGTTTTTTTTTTTTTTTTACCTAAAAGGTC
>VUQI01000804.1:1511-12149 GCA_015106735.1 Paratilapia polleni | reverse complement strand
GTCGCCAACAACTTGGTGGAAGTTTTTAAATCTTGTGGGAAGATTTTTTTTCTTTTTTCTGAAGATTTAAATTTGCTTGTTGATATGACGACTGTGTCCAACGTGCAGTAAACAAAACCATCGACTGTATATAAAATATAGATGTCCCTACAGTGACATCACCATTGGTTTGTGAAGTCCTGTTGTGAAGCCTCATGTGTACTCATAGTTACTAATTCATTATTAACCCATATACTGAGCAATGCTTATTATTTCAGGTAATAGAGCAAAGATGTTTACAAGTCCTATACAGTCAAAGAGCTCACAGAAAGATTTAAAGTTTCTGTAGAAAAAGAGTTCAAATGCCAAAATGTGTCTCGAATCTCATGTGATCACCAGCTACTAAAACACCAGCAAAACTAACACGAACGCAATAATAGAAAACAGAATTATAAAGGACACCCAGTCAGTTATGCCAGTTTTGTTAAAAATATCTAGCTAGTTGATGTTTTAGCTGTATTATTGTTAAAAACTAAATCCTAAAAATGCAACATCAAATGCATCTTTTCCACTCTGGTTCAAACTAAAGAAAACCAGCTGATGATAAATCAACTAATACCAGAGTTACAAGTTCAGACTCATTGACTCTAAGGAAGGGGATTAGAGGTTTATCTTGGATCACACCCACGGAAAAGTTTGACTTCACAAAACTTCATGGGACAGTTCTTCAGAACAGCACAATAAAACCTATTTTCCTCCTCAGTTGGAAATTTTTTGATCCTTCCAGATACTTTGAGTCGCAGTTTGTTGAGGTTTGGAGCTGAATGGACTATGTTGGGAAAATTCAACAGTAAATTATTTTTTTCTAAATATAATGCAGAGAAGACTTCTACTTTTGACCAAACTACACCTACTAACTATACACATCCATTAAGAAGAAAGCTAAAAACTATATTTCAGTGAACTGTCTCTTATTTTGGTATCCTTCTCTTTCTTTTTTCAGGCGTCCTTTAGGTTCCTACACATCTCTTGAAACCGACTACAATGACAACCTCTACCCTCCTCCCTCTGCCACCTCCTCCTCCTCTTCTACTTCCTCCTCTCCTTCCCTCCTTCCCAACAGCCTCTCACATGCATCCTGCTCCTTTCCCTCCTCCTCTTCCGTCTTTAGAATGGCCCCTTGGACAGTCACTGCAATGACAAGCCCTCTCAGCCGGTCTCTGGATGCCAGCATGACTCCTGACTCCCAGAAACAAGCCGGTAGACCCCACTGTCACCCCTCGCCTCATCCCAGAAAGCACTCCTTAGATTTCCACCTTCGTCCTGTAGCGATACCTCTCAGTGATGACACGCACTCCAACTTGCATCCAAGCGTGCACTCATCCACAACCAGTGGTTACCAGATCCCCCGTCCAGCATCCACCCCACAACCGCCTCCCCCTCGCCGCCCATCTTCTACCCCCAGTGTGGACTCCCTAACCCAAGCAGAGCTTCATGCCTCCACACCAACTCCTCCTCCACGCCCGCCGAAACCCCCTACCATCGCAGCCCAAGGAGAGAGCTCAAAGCCCGCCATGCTCCCCCGAGTTGCCTCAGAGCCAGAGAGGAGGGATGACTGTGTGGATGGAGGAGGACACCTGCCAAGGAGCAACACAGTCACTACACCAGGACGCATGCAGATGCAGATAAGTAAGGAGGCAATACTGTCCTGACATTGATATTTTAAATAAATTTTAATGCCAGGAATTACATTTCACTCATTTCATGTTAAACCTGACATTTAACACGTCCAATTTAACATTGTCATTAGGGAGCCTTTGAGGTGCAGTAGATGCATTTTATTGCCTCTTTGGCGCTATATAAATAAAATTGAATTGAATTGAAGTGAATTGAACTAAGGGAGGCTGCATATTTGTCATTCCCTACTTTTTCATCAGTCACAAAATAAAAATCATGCTGCATTCAATAAGACTTAAATGTCATGATGTCCTGATGTCATAATTCAAGAGAGAAGTGGAGCTGTTTTACCAATGCTACCATGCCGGTCATTAGGAATAATGCAGGTTTAAGGCACTGCACCACTGGCTTCACTTTTAAGACCAGGTTCATGTTTTATATGCATTCTGTTCACATAGCAGTCTTGTGTGTGTGTGTGTGTGTGTGTGTGTGTGTGTGTGTGTATGTGTGTGTGTGTGTAATAATTGCTCTTCTAATAAACCAACCTGTTTTATGTTTGTCCTCAATGCAATCATCAATGAAAAGTCTCAGATTTGAGGAGTTAGTTTAAAAGGTGCAAACTAATTCAAACTGCCAGTGCTGTTGGTACCAGCTGTGGTGACTCAGTAATATTCTGTCAGGTTCATGCACATAACAAGTTCATGCACATAAATATTATTGTCAGTTCAATGCTAAATCTTTTTTAGGAGGCTGCAATCACTGTTTGCCATCCGATTTTTAAGCCTTGTACCTGAGGGGAGATTACGCAGAGCAAAGAGGCTTTATTGTGCAGATCTAGCAGTTCAGAGGGATTATATCCCCACAGCTGAAACTGTTTGTGCCTGTTTGCTCCTTAATTTGGTCAGCTTCAGTTTCATTAATAAAACGAGAACTTTGCCCCACAACCACACAAGGAGATTTCTTTTGTTTGTTGTTTTGTTAGCCACAAATCTGTTTCAAGTGTCCAATTCTCCAAAGTTTCCATTATAGAAACACAGCTGCTTAAGAGCATATCTGAGACAGATGTCTCTGCATTCATGCAGGCTCAGACTTGATGTTTCGTGCACGTTTGCTCATGCCACCTTAGATTCTTAGATTACCCTCCCTGCCCATTAACTTTCAGATCTGGTCAAACCCATTGTACAAATATTGTTGTGTGAGGTAAATGCATGTCAGTAGAAGTGTAGAAACTGCAAAAGTGTGTATATGTTGTTGGCAGTTTACTGGAAAAGCTTTGCCAAGAATTTGGCAAGAAGATAACTTTCACTTTCATATCTTTAGACAAAAAAAGGCAAACAAAAAAATAAGTATGATAATAATAACCATTATAATTTCAAATAGGACCGAGTTTCATATGGATTGTGTCTATATGCTCTATTTCAGGTAGCGAGTCTTTTTACATCCCTCGGTCTTTGTCTGACAGAGCAAGTATGTTTGAGTTCAGCGAGAGCTTCAACAGTTACTTTGTAAGTTGAAACCTTTAAAGCATCAAGAATAAAATCCAATAAATGTTAACTTTCAACAATTATTCTATATTTTATCTCTCTGTTTTATCATCTGTTTATCATTTAAAAACAAAAATCACTTGCACTCTTCATCTTTCTCTCTCAGTTTAATAAAGGCATGGTCCCTCTGGGTAGTGTTTGCTCTGAAGATGATGACGTGGATGAAAACTACGTTCCCATGAGCGCTGCCACCACTGAGCCACCAGTTGCACCCAGGTCAGTAAGAATTAAGATGCGTGAAATAAAGATTGCCGTCTTGAACTCAGCCCCTCAGTTCATCCTCTGCCTGAAGAAGTCGTTTTAGTTCCTCTCTCTTTAAGACGGCCCTCCCTAAAAGCACACTGTCTTTAGACTGGCTGCCCGTTGCCTGCCTTCACAACCAGACACAGCATTAGTAGGCACAGACAGAGGCCAGCTTTGCCTGACATGACCATATCATCAAATACATCATCCTGACATCAGCTCGGCACAACAGTAGAGAAAAACTAGATGTGAATATTTAGATGTGAAGCTTTAAGGTATAGTGTAATACAGCAGGTCCCCTTCAAACTATTCAAACTACTGGACTCCTTAAAACTATTTTCCTTCGTAAAACTTCCTTTTTTGTATCTAGAATTACCCATCCATCCATCCATCCATCCATTTTCTTCTGCTTACCCAGTTCAGGGCTGTGGCAGGGCTCAAGCGTATCCTAGTTATCACAGGGGGAGAGGTGGGGTACAGCTTGGATAGGTTACCAGGCTGTTACAGGGCTAACACAGAGAGACAGACAACCGTTTAACATCACATTCACACCTACAGCCAAGGAAGAATAGTGGAATGCATATTCCACATAGAAAGGCCCCAGCCGGTCAGTGGATTCCAGCACAGGTGGAGCTAACCACCAAGTTGATGGTGGTGGCACTCAAGTTGATGAATTGATTGAATTGGTTGAGTCTGGCACATTTACAGCAATGCTTATCAATTTATGAGCACCTGAGTTTCTCTTAAATACACCAATAACAAATATTGTTGAAGTTAAGCTACTTTTGGCTGCTCCCTCATCACAAGGGGTCGCCACAGCAGGTAGTTCCACGTTTGATTTGGCAGTTTTACACCAGATGCCCTTCCTGACACAACCCCAAAGGGGTTTGTGTTTCCTCCTGAAATCAAACTGCAGAACTTTTGCTTGTTAGGCGAATGCGTAAACCACTACACTATGATACCAGTGTTGTTAAAACAATTACTTCAGTGAAAAAGCCAAATTTTTCCTGCTTTAAAGGTAGTCATTGTAAACTGTTGTGTGTACAATAGTTTAAAATCTTCCAAAACCTTCCTAAAGCTATCAACAGAACGTGAAGAAACAACTGCTTTGAGACTTTGTCCGAAATATATTTGTATTTTGTTGATATCAAATGAAATTGAAAAAAGGCCAGGCTGTACTTTCATGTAGTACCAATTTGTACCCCAAGATGGTGCACTGAGCTGATGTAACCTTTATTTTAACTAGGCAAGTTAACTTATAAATTAACTAGGCCTCCAGAGTAAAGTGGGGGAAATATCAAAGAAAAGAAATATCAAAGGTTAAACCGCAGCACACATCTGAAAACAATTAAACACACCCACTGATAAAATGTTGCCTGTTGGTGGTATAAGTTTAGTTAAAATTTGCAGAGGGTTGTTACAAAAAGTACCTTTAATCTGTGAACTAAAACACAATCTAACATTAACTGAACTGTAAATAACTAGTTGTAAACCTAATTCCAACCAATGCAATGCTAAGATTTGCTTAGATTTCCATTAAGCTGTATCAGGAATCAGAGAACACATGGGACATTATAGTCCTTTGAAGGGAATTTATACTTTTGTAATGTTCATTTCTGATTTCTTCATCTCTTGTTCCAGAGTGCCTCCACCCTCTGACCCCTCCGCCCAGCACCAAGATGGCAACTACGTCCCCATGACCCCCCTGAGTCACCCCACTACTCCCACGAGTGACTTGGCATCACTTGGGAGGCAAGTGCCTCCACCTGCACACATGGGTTTCCGTAACTCCCCACTGACTCCCATTGCTCCTCTCACTCCGCCGCTCAGGAGGAATACCATTAATGCTGCCGGTGGAAATGAACAAGAAGCCATGCCTCCTCCGATCCACCGCAACCTGAAACCACAACGGAGAGGTTAGTGGGAACTCATAGTTAACCCTTTTTCTGAGAGAAATTAAGCTTAATTTTATGTTTGAGAGCTGAAAGCTGTAACAATGAAGAAAAAAATCTTTACATTAAATTAAATCATGTTACTTTTTTTCAAAATTTATTGTATTTTCAAGGGTTTTAGTGAGTAATTTGTGACAGGATACATTCCAAATTTCACCTAAACTAACCACAAGAGTCTTTCTAAGGAATCTGACTGGAGATTTAAAGCTAGATTCTGTCTATTCGTAGTAAGCATTCACATTGACTTTGTTGAGTTGGTGTCGTAGCACAGGCTGGTTGATGCCTTCTGTTTTGTTGTGTTGTGTGTCTCTGCAGGGGCTCGTGTCAATCAGCCTGTGGAAAGAAATGATGGTCAGACTGCTCGAGAGACGACAAATAAAACTAGAGGTACAAACTATAACACAAATGACCATCACTTACAGTTTTTTCAGTCTTCCTTTGATATCTAAGTCAGTATTAAGTTAATGAAATTATGTGGCTGAATAGTACAGAAAACACTGACAGAAAACGTACTCAGTGTGAATTCACCAGACAGTTATATGTGTAATTCTCAGGACTGAAATCGAACATCGCATGCACTGCCTGCACAGGCAGGTTAAAAGTCGTTAAAGAATATCCGATGGGTTCTCCAATGCAGCTTCATTACATTATGATTAAAACAGCTCAGAACTGCAGAGCATGTGTGAAAATGTTCATAGACAAAAGACCCAAGTCACCTTTATTAGATTATTTATAGCTGGATTATTTATGATGTGCATTAACATTTAAGAAATGGTAAAGCATAAAAGTAAGAAACCCCAGAGCCAGTTTGCTGTTCCCTGACACTGGCAACTGTAAACTGACCAAAAAAAAAGAGCTCAGCACACTTGGAAAAATGTAAAACCCCATTGCTCCCTTTTGATGTATCTAAGGCAACACAGCCATGGAAAATGTAAATTTAACACCATAAATGATTAATTTATTTATTCCCAAGGAAAATGCATGAGACTGAACAATCTTTTCTGAAGACAAAAGTTATGTTACAGTTAACCTACTAAAGGACAAATGACAAAACTTGATTCCTACACATTTTGTCCACAACAGATTTTGCATTTTTTATGGAAAATATTCATCTTCAAAGTGGCAGCTTTTAACTATTGCTGTCAATCTGACAGAAGAAAAAAAAAAAACATCACCAAAATGGGTAGTTTTGGTGCAAACCATTTAAAACTGAACAAACTAAAACTGATGGATCCACAAAAATTAAGGAGAACAGTTGAAACTTCAAAGCTTGGTATTGTCAAGAAAAAGATGCTTGTAAAAGGGGTTTTCCATTAGGACTTCTTGTAATTACTTCCCACTTTATGATTCCTGCTTTGCTTCTATTTAGGTTGTCTAGTTCTGTAAAACACATTTTTGTTGTTTTCATTTCTGTTGTACAGACAGAATTTTTTTATTATATTTTTTATGTGTGGTTTCAAGACAGTACAACTACTTCTATAATGAAACAGTTTTCAAACCAGTTAAAGGGACTGTTTCTGTTCCTGAAATAACTGGCTGTTTCTCCTCTCTGGTGGCTCTTTCTCTCTCCCCCTCCTTGTCTGTCGTTTCCCCCTTCAGCCTTTTTTAATTTTAATTATTTACCTGCTCCCACTTTGCTCAACAAGGCTGCAGCACAAGAGCACGACAGCCACACTCAAACACACAGCGACACAAAATATGAAAATTTCACATTAAATATTAAAAGGTTCACAGGCAGGAAGCTGTTTCTGGACACACACAAAAGCACCTGATTTTACTTCCTATGACAACTTTACTTGCAATTTTACGATATACAATAAACAATAAGTACTGATATCCAAGGTCCATACAAGGACACTGTGACAGCATTAACACTTTTCATTCAAAGAGTGTTTTATCCAGATAAAATCACTTTTCTTGACTTGGTATCATATATGTGTGTGTGTGCGTGTGTGTGTGTGTGTGTGTTGGCAATCTGTCCTTGTTTTTCCTCTGCTTGCAGGTCCATTCAGCCTGCCTTCAGTCCAGAAGGTGGCAGCAACTTACACAATATGGAAAAAAAATGAACTCCATCAATACAACAATGAAATAATGAAGTGCAATTTTTTAAAATCACCTACATGATTTCTTACTCATCCAGATCAGTCCTCCTTTCAGTAGCTGAACTGAAAAGGGGATAAAAAAATTTCAGCAGTGCAGTGCACTGTTTGTATGTATCTCATTTTAATATTATTTTAGCTGCCATTGATCAGAAAGACAGTGGAGAAAGACCATGAGTGTATTAAGAAAATCTTGCATCTGCACTTTAGTTTTTGCAAGACTGATCCCCCAAAGACATATGAAGCAACTACGTGTAAATTAGGGTCACTGATCTCCTCCAGAGAGCAGTGAGTATTTGGCCAAAATGTGGCCCACATCTGGAGGTCTCTTATGGGACACAAATTGCCTGAGGACCCCTGGCTGCTTCAACTATGCCACAGGTCCATCTTATACGGGTCAGATATCAGGGTTGTCATGATATTTGAGCCACACAAAACATTTGTCAGTGCCAAAGGTGGCCCAGGTTAGGCCCGAATGTGTCAGCTGTCTGCACTGTGTATCCCCTTCAAGGGCATGTTTTGCCTATCTTAGGACAGACTACAAGCAGAGCAAGTTTATTGACTATTAGCTTCACTCCACCGAAATAATAAACCAAACTTTGAAAAAAAAAAAGAAAAGAAAAGAAAGCTCTTTTTTAAACAACAGCAGTCATAAATCTGTGGTCAAACCTTTTCAGTACTGCTTCACACTAACTTTGGTGGTCCAAAACCTAAGACCCTCTGTCTTTTAATTTAGATGCAAAGATGTTTCTGTTTGTCTCATGATTGCATGAAGCTCCAGCTGATAGCTCTTTCTGATTTTTTAATCAGGGCTTTAATTTCTTGGTTAAAAGGTGAGCAGGAAATTTTCAAATTGCAAGGCAGTCTTAAAGCAAACAAATGAGGTGGTTTGCCTGCTGAGGATTATATCTGTGTGCCACCACTCATATCCACTGGTGTATGGTAGAGATCAGGACAGACTCTCCAGTCTTATGAACACAAAGTGTAATGTCCCTTTTGTACTGCTGACTAAAATTGTCTTATCACACACTAAACCATGAAAACAGGTTTGCATTAAAAAAAGGACAAATAGGAATACAGTTTTATTGTTCCCAAGTCCTGAAATACAAGCAGCTCCTTTTTTGCACAAAACTTTACATTATTTCAAACAGTAATAAGTAAAACTCTCTTGTGTCTCCCAGTAAAACCAGCTCCTTTGGATATCTCTACAATGCAGCAGGACTGGCAGGAAGTCCCGCCCCCCGTGCGCTCACCTGTCACTCGAACCTTCACCCGGGGGTATGTTGGTGTGCTTGACATGAGCAGTTTTACTGCAGTGTAAACAGAAAACTGCAAAACATGGAAATATTTACTGTCGGGAACACTTTCAGAGAGAGGGGCAATTTGTGTTAATGTCTGAGCTGTGTTGAACTCTGCTGCCACCCTGTGATGGTGGTTGGGGGGGTTACTACAAGTAATTGTTCCTAATCTCACAACAGATGCGGTAATTTAACACAATGAAAAAGAGACTGGAGTAGAATCAGTGAAGATGAGGAAGACTACAAAGTAAAACTATAATGAAAGACTTGCAATACAATGAAAGAAAACCCTATACAAGCAGCTACAGTGAGAACATTTTCTATTAATCACCCTTACCTGAGTAATTATTGACTGCATTGTCAACCAACAGTCCAAAATACAGCAAAATTTAGATGGAGTTTTGCTTCAAAAGTAAAACCAATCAATGACAAACCGTCAGCATTAAATTAATTTTGTGTGTGTTCGTCAGTCCTTCCAGTCGTCGGACAGTCAGGCCGAGCTCTGCTCACAGCTCTTCACCATCCTCCGATTCTGATGACCCAGACGACAACTATGTTGCAATGATGACCTCCAGCCTCAGTTTCAGCGCCGGCGAGCCGGTGAAACACACATTTCTTTATTTCTTTCCCACTCATCTCCGCTATCTTGTTCCTTTTTTCAGAGTGTTTCTCCTGTCCTTGTTCCTTTCCTTTTTTCTTCCTTCCCTCTTTGCATCTCTTTTCCCATTTATCATCTTTACTTTTATTCTTCCAAACTTGAAAAGCTTCTCTCTTCTTATCTGTGGCTGTAGTTTGCGTCTTTCTCTAAAATATATTCTAATGATCTATTTGTTGTTGTTGAGCTAATTGTGATCAAAAAGAACCTTTCTAGTATCTTCCCTCCCTTCATCCTTTCTCATCCTTTTCCTGTTTTTTTTTTTCTCTTAGATATATGTCACATCTCCCTTACTAAACTCTGAATGTTTGTGTGTTTGTGTTTACAGTCTCTGCGGCTTATGATGCACCGGGCTTCAGAAGGTGGAGTCAGCAGCCCTTTGCTACGACGAGCCAGAGGCGACAAACAGGTGGAGTACCTGGACCTTGACCTCCACACTGGGCAGTCGACACCAACAAGACAGGTAAAACATCTCTCTCTCTCTCTTTCTCTCTGTCATACCACACCAGTCACAAAATTTAATCCAAATATTATTATTATTTTTATTACTGTTATACTCTACATTGTGTACCTGATTTAATATTTATCATTTTCCCTGTAATGTGTCAGCAGAGATAGAAATAATTTTGCCTGGTGGTAATTCTGCCTGCCCACTAGAGGGCGCCAAGGCACCATTCTCTCTTCTGCATCTTGTGTACACAGATTTTTTTTTCTTCTTCTAATTCTCTTGCAGTAAATCAGTGAATGAATAGAAATCAACAAATATGCAAACGTATTTCTTCATCCATGTCTGTGTAACCAGAAACGCTGCACTGGAGAAGGTGTAATCGGCCGTGGCGAGCATGCAGGAGAAGACGAGGAGCATGCACGAGGCCAGCGTACTCGTGTGGACTACGCAGTGGTGGACCCCAAAAGGACCAAGGCCCTGAGGAACACACGAGAAGCACGACATGCTGGGAGGATGTCTACAGAGAAGAATAAATTATGAAAAAGGCACAACCACACATGGAAAACATTCTCAGAGTTCAAAAATGCTTCTTAACCAGGAAAAAAAGTAAATAAATAAAATAAAATAAATATATATATATATATATATATATATATATGGGTGGATTTTATAGATATAGATATAGATATATAGGTATATATGTATATCTATAAAATCTACCCAAATGACTGACAGTCTATGTT
>VUQI01000801.1:10970-21027 GCA_015106735.1 Paratilapia polleni | reverse complement strand
GGGAACAGAATGATAATTATTTATCTTAGATCATGCATACATTCTGGGGTTAAAATTCACATCTGAAAACAACTGCTGTGCTACAACAAATTTTGGGAAATAAGGAGTTGAGCTGAACAGTACTGTAGAGATTTCTCTAAAGAAAGTGCTAATGAAATTAGCAGTCTTTATCTCTTAAGATTCACTTTTGGGCTTTTTGTCTTTATTAGATAGTGACAGTTTAAAACAGACAGAGAATTGTGCAGTAAGGACCACTATGCCTTTGGTATACTGGGTGCACGCTCTAACAGATGAGCTACAGAGGTACCCCAAAAAGACAGATATTTGATTAAAATACTCTTAATAGTAAGTTAAAAAGCAAGTGGGAGGAAATGGTGGGAGGCGGTACCCACAACAAAGACCAGAGGCTTGTAATTTTTTAAAGCAAAACCTCTAACTGGAAGAAAAATGAGGGGAAAATTACATTAAACAAGACTTGAAATGTCAAATCAGAATGGACATGCAAATAAATCTACCATCTGGACTTCGTGAATGACAGATAATTGATAGATGAGTTTGTTGCAGTTCTCTCAGCAAAAGAGATCTCAAACCAAATCTTTCATTATTTACATAATAGCTTGGAATTAAATTTTAGTTAATAACTTTAGCCAAAACCACAATATACAACAAACTTAATACAAATTTGTATTTTGTAATTCTTATTTTAATGAGTTATTAGAGTTTATAGCCCAGTTTATGGCTTTTAATTGTGTATTAAAGACAGATTACTTCTGTATTCTGTACTAGCAGTGCACAGGTACATTATATAAAAGTATGAATACTGTTAGCAGATTTTAGTGCTCATGGGTTAAGAACAGGTTGGGAACAGTGTGGAGCTATTAAAACACACAGAAACGTACTAATGTGGCATATGATCGAGCTTTTGGATATACAGTAGGATGCTGAAGTAAGTCACAACAGTGTGAAATTGAGCCAGCATGCACAATACCAGGAGGAGTTCAATGGAACTGAGCCATCTCAATCGAAACTCAGTTAGAACAAGGCCACACTCAGGCCAATTAAATCACCTTGATTAAACAATAAAGAAGTTGGTGTTTTACTCTGTGTTACTCTCTAAAACTGTGAGCAAAAGTTGCTCCGACAGTTGGATGAAAACTGCCTCGCTGTTGCACTCAAATCTCCTGTGAAGATAGCAGGTGTTATTTTGACGTACGCCTCAAAACCAGCAAATTCGAGCCAAAAAGGTGTCACAGACAGACAGATGAAATGGCAAGCACACTGGTGACACTTATGCACAGAAACACACATACATGTTCAAGAACATGTGTTAACCTGAGACTATTTCACAGCTGCAGACCAGAGTCAGTCAGAAACTAAAAAGTGGTGTAATCACAAAACCACTGATGTGGTGACAGGAAACAATCTGATCTTAAAAAAAAAACAAGCTAAAAAAACAAAACTCTCATTTAATAGAAGTGCAAATTAAGAATTCTCAAGTCAAGGATGACTTCAAACTTGAAGGGAACCATTAGGCTGATTTCCACCTCCATATTTTTATTCTTGTTCTCTAGTAGAGTAGCTTTGGATGATTCACATTTGAAAATTATCTTTATTTATGTTACACTGGGCCTCGGTGCAGGCCCTCAGTTCAGAGCTCCTCTGTCTAGATTAAGCTGTTTTAGCCCTCTCTTATTAAGCCAGTTTTGTCTGATTGGCTGCCCCTTTCAAACAGAAGATGTGAACAGCAGGTCGGTACCGGGGCTGACCATATAGACCTCTCACTGACATCATGCAGATCCAAGAGTAGAAACAAAAAGTCTGGAATGGAGCATTTGGAGCCGTCTGAAACCTCCTGAGTTTTTGGCTTGTGCATATACTGACTTCATTACTATAAATTTTGTCCATGTTTAATATGAACATCCACCTTTAACAGTAAGTATGACAATAAAAGAAAAACAAAAAAAGCTTAGCTCACCTCTAATAGTATTTGTAAGACAAACCTTCAAATGTGCTGCTGGTATGGGTGGCTCCACTGGTTAAAACATATCCCACATGAATAAGACACAGCTGGAAAAGACTTTTCTCATGTCAAACTTGCTTTGTGCATCTCCTTCGTGTCACTACACATTTTGAGTTTTTACCTAAGTGCCTCGGGAGGAATTTTATCAGGTTTATGTAATGGGACACGTAGAAACTCAACATGCAGCCAAACAGACAGACATAGTGCAGTGTGTGACCTTTGTGTGCTGGAGGCTGTTGTTTGCGTTAAAGGGAGGGTTCTGGCAGAGAGAACGACTTAGCTAATGCTTTGGGTATTTCAACATGCCACAACACGCTGGTTCACAGACACACACACACACACACCCACACCGGCCTATCACTCTCATGTTTGACAGCTGTGTGTGAGTGTGTGCGTGTCGTTTTTCTGCCTCTGACAGGTTTATTGTAGCAGGGCAGCAGAGCCTTGTGCTTTCTCTTAAGGAGCCCGTTTTCTCTCCTGAAGGATTCAATTAATCTGAGAGGGGACATGTCCGAGCCACATCTTCTCACACATACTTAGGTGTCTGTGTCTTGAATGTATATTTATATACACAAACACACACTCACCACATTAATTTAAGTGCAAACAGACACACTAGCCAAGCAGCGTGGAAGACAAATTGGTATCAGGCAAGACATCCCTGGCCTGCCCCTGCAAGCTGAATGAATTATTAGCCTTCCACTTGTGTGCCCTGAGAGTGTGCGAGAGAGAGAACAACTGAAGGGCGAGCACATTTATCTAACTGTGTATGAATGTGTTGTGGTCAGTATAAATCTCTTCTCTCTGCAGAGTCTCAGGGGGAAACCCCAGCCCTAACTGTACTAAGCACAATCACATGCTCCCATTCTTACACACAAGACTTCAATCCTTTCATGTACACAGATACTCTGGCATATACACAAACGGCAACCTCAGCTCTTATTCTTTGAAAACAAAACGCCACTTTCCACCTCAGAGATCACACTCATTTACTTCTCCTTTTCCATTTGTCTTGTGCTGTTTGTGTCACCAGCTATTGGCCTTCCTGCAACTGTGAACACTGAAATGTGTGTACCAAAGACACAGAGCAGCTAAAAAGTTATGGCTGTTATACCTCAAGCCTCACAAATGAGCAATGCCACCGTGAGCCACAGCTTCATCTCATTAAACAAGCTTTTGTTCCTGCTCTCTGTAACTACCAGCTTAAAAATCATCTACGACACTCGCCAGCAAATATCACAACACAGCATTTTAACCTATATCAGGTTTTGCCAAAATGTAGAAAAAAGCTGCTGTAACACCGTTTTATTTGTCAGGAGAAAAACTGAGAAGTTAAATGATCAAAATCCAATAAAAAAAAGTTGGATGTCACAGCATGTTAGACTGTCATGTGATCTCTGGGAAATACAGTGGGGAAAAAAATATTTTGGCATTTTAACTGACAGTTAAAATGAGAAAAAACATCTTCAGTATTTTACCTCAAACACAAAATGCACAATTCTGAATTCTTGATACATGCTGCTGACTATGCAGCCTGGGTTTTTGCTCCCATACGAAGCTGCTCCACAACAACACATTAGGCTTATTGAATGCAAAAGGCCATTAAGGTGTCATATTTGAATGAAAGTCAACACTGAGAGTTATAGGTGTTGACAACAAAACAGGAGAGCTGCTTGATCACAAAAGTGAGCTAGCAATAGGAATGAACTGCCAATCAACAATCAGTGTTTGGACAAATGTTTGTGTTTGAGGTGTGACAGCAGCTCAAATTCTGCAGGACAACAGATTTCTGATTCTACCTCTAAAGACCTGCTGTGGCCAGAGACCTCTGGTTTTAAGCAAAGTGTCTTTACAGGTAGCTGGTAATTAAACTTTACTGTGCGGGCCAGCTCCACAGTGAAGAGGAAAGACACTGCTGGATCATTACATGAACTGCTAAACAGAAGGTTAGGACACCTTATGGTGGGTTGTATTAATTTGATCAGCCCTGGAAATCCCAGAGCAACTCATTTTATGATACTATCATGATAAGGTGCCCACAATAGTAATGATTTCACAATATAGCTGTCATGATATCTGTGTAACTAAAGAAAAATATAAACTTAATAAGGCAAAAAACAGAAATCATGTTTTTATTCATTGCATTGTGATCTGTGTGTGCGTATTATCCTCCTTTAATTTTAATTATCTGTCAGTTTATTTATAAACTCTCTCATTATTATCCTCCAATTTGCTTTTTTTCCTCCAGTCTATGCCATTTCCCGTTATGAGTTTCTTCTTCTTCTACAGGTTCTGCAAGTTCTACAAGTTCTACTTCTGCAAATTAGTGAACTTCTGTTTATCCTCGTTCATTTCATAAGCAACAGCACAGAAAGTCATGAAGAAGCGACTTTGGCAAGTAAAATTAGCAGAGGAGTGCCTGCATGTTGGAATAAAAAGAATGGCATATGATGACACTGTATCAATGACATATACCAAGATGAAGTGATACAATATGTTGCCATGGCATATTCCACCCTTTATTGGCATGTACTTCACAGGGGCTGCGGCTACGTGCCGGTAACATTACATCTCTCACACAAACACCAAAAACAGCCACTCACTTCCCACAACAAAAGCCCATTTGCCCTATGTCACACACAGGTTACCCAAAAGGGCAAAGGGGGAAGGCCTGGCCACTGACAGTTAACTTGTACTAAGAATTAATGCTAGATAACAAGCTGGATTTGCTGTCGACTGAAATAAAACCATGAGGGTAAAAACAAGATTTTTTTTAACTTAACTCTACAAATGAATCTTGGTGATGCACTTTAATTCTTTCCAGTGTGCTAAATTTATCTCACACATGCTACTATGACAGTAAAATAAGTGTTGCCAGCTTTCTTTAAAAAAAATATGGTAAAGATAATAGTTAAAAACAAAGTGAAAATACCTTTAAAACCCTTCTAATAAATCCCCTATTTCCACTACAACCTTTTACAGTTTGCAGAAATAAAAGCATCCGTGGCCTCAACTCCTCAGTGCAATTACATTTCAGCAGGTCTTACCTCTGCAGCACTCAGGCACAAATGTGAAGGACGTGGAGGGAGAGGACAGATGGCCTCAATCATGTGATGGAGGCACCGGCAGCTCTCCAGTAGACTGCGGACCTTTTACAGCCATTTTACATCTATAAACAGCGACTAAGACCTGATCTTGTTTAGATATAACCTGGGTGAATAGTGGGCTAGTAGAGAAAAATGGGTACTGCGGGGTAGAAAGACAAGAATTTGCTGATGGAAAATGATGTCTTCACAGATGCCCTTTTTGCTGCACCAGCAGCACAAATGTCAACAAACTATTTGCAGCTATACAATGCATTTCAAACTAAATGCTAAGCCGCTTTCCACATTTGGCAGCCCAGAATTGTTAAAATAAGGGAGGACACTCTACTCCATTAAGTCAGGTGGAAATCCTATTAAAACTGAACTAAAAAAAATCTAATAAGGCAGACTCCTGGGAAATAAGGCTGCACTGGCAGCTATAAACAGTCAACCCTGCTATCAAGAGCTCAAGCAAAAACAACTGTGCAAAAAAAAAAAAAAAGAAAGTCTCAAATTCCTTGAAACACGTGTAAACAGGAACAGTAGCAGGGCGACCCTGGCTCCTCTGATTGCACAGCGGGTCCTTGAGAGCTAGATTCACACTGTTTATTGCAATTAAAGTGGAACACTATGAACATTCACAATTACTGGGTAATTATTATGTAACAGGGTTGTGCAGTGTTATTACAAGCATGGGACTGCAATCTCAATTGGGGTTGGTTAATGTAATGTGTGGGGATTTGATATTGAGGAGTGCCATAAAGCTAAATGACCTGTGTCGTACGGTGGTGGGTTTTGGTGGGCGGAGGCTGTGAGAGTGTGCGCAGGGGAGATGAGAGTCAGAGTGTTAGGAGGTCAGCGTGTGGGCAGAATAAAATGTATCCCGTTTAAAAAGGAGCGTTTCGACTGCCAGTTTGTGCTGGAACAGTGGTTGGGTCAATTCTGCTACACAACATCACTACACCACACCCCTTCCCACCACCTCTGGCTAAACATCAAGTTTGTTCCACAGAAACACACAGGCAGTTTTCAGCTCGTTTGTGAGCCACAGGACGGGAGACGGAGGAGCATCGCGTCATCCTAACCAAAGTTATTACTGTTAAATCATTTTTTTTGTTTTCAGTTGAGCTTAATTTCAGTTAGTTTCCAGAGAAGGTTTGCTCATTTCAGTCCAGTTTCTATAGATTAGAAATGTTTTGTTTTAGTTCAGTTTTCTGTTATACGAGCGGCATTTGTCAGATTGTATTATTTGAAGTTCAAAACTGAAAAATACAGTACAAAAACTTGACACACAGTCACTTCACACTGATGCAGGCTCGTTGTGTTGACAAATCTGACCAAACTGACAAACTAAAACTAAAGAAAATTCCTTTATATCGTCTACTTTTCTGCTTTTCCTTCGGTTAACTTATATGTTTCTTCACACTTAGTTTTAGTTAACCATCATAACTCGGACTGAACGAGCCACAATGGTATATGGGAAGTTTACAGTAAAACCATATATCCAGTAACTCTAAAGGAAAATATTCCATGGTATTTAGGAGATAGGTGTGGGCGATACACTGGTTTTGTCAACAAGCACGTATTTTGCAATACCACCCTTACATCGGAAAACATGTAGTTTTAGCATATACATGAGATATCAGCCCAAGGACACTTTGGCGTGTGGACTTTATGATCACATGTCCAACCTTCCAAGGAGTGGACAACACACGCTTACCCACCTCATTCCCACAGGCTACCGACAGTCTATTCTCAGTTAGGTAAAAGCAGCACGATTTAGAAATACTCTGTTGCATGTCCTTGGAATTTCCCAGGCTGGATTGTATATTTTTGGTGTGCCCGATGTCAAATAATGTGGCAACTTTGTTTCAGAGGAGGAAAAAATATTAAATAATAAAAAAGCCTCAAACATGTGAAAAGGAGTATTCTTTCCTCTAAATCCCCAAGTGATCTTTATTTCTTTGAGCAATGCAGTTCACTGCCCACTCAAAAGAACAGCATGGCATCAATCACATCATGTCACATTTACTTTATGAGGCAAACTACATATGAATCTTCCCAAAACACACACAAACAGGCCTATACCTCACTTTCATTCCTATTTGGAGCCAATAAACACATCTTCTTTAGTATCATTATTTTATCTATGAGATATGTTCACTGACATTGCCAATAGTGTGAAAAGAGGTGGAGTCGTGTTATGTCCCTTTTAACTGTGTAAGACGGTGATAAAATCCTGTCTCCATTAAAAAAAATAAATAAATAAAAAATTACTGAGATATAAATTTTTAGATTGTATCACCCGCCCCTGTCAGGAGCTGCAAAATTGGTTCAATAAACTGCGCCCTGGTACATTTCTTTGCCACAATACACCCATCAATCATCCTAATACTCCCTGCTGTGCGTTGATTTCATCTCTGACACCTTTTCATGTTTGTGTGCAAGTTGAATGTGTGGGCTCTGCCAGAGTGTCAAATTAACGCTTCATTGGAGCCCTGCCCTCACTTTACCAGACCCCTAAGCTCCAAAGTACTGTAATGAACCCACGCTCACAGATAAGGAAAGGGGAACACATCTAAAGTGGAATATTATCATCTTTATGGTTTACCTCTTAAAAGAAACCAGAGAAACTGTAATTGTATCTCAGTCGGCAGCTACATGACTTCAGAGTAACTCAGCGAGAGCATTTGTCAGACTTTCCATTTTCCAGAAAGACACAGCACACATCTCTTTCCAACACACACACATAGCATATGGTTAGAACGTAGATGACTCCAACTTCCTCTGTGACTGACCACAAAACCATATGCAAGCATGTAATGTTATCTTTTTTTTTTGTTATTTCAAGGCTCCCAATATCAATAACAAGAGTTACTGGTGCAGGCAATGAAAGTAAAAGGAAAATCACCAGCTTAACAGGGAATGGCATACACTGCATTTGATTCTGCTTATAATGCACACACACATGATGTAAACAAACACATGGGCGTTCACTTTTAGGAGAATGGTTGTGTAATGCCACAGCAGTTTGCGCCCAACACACATACTTTCTCTCCCTTACAAAGATCCTCCAGTGTACTTGTAGCAGCAGCAGGGGTGTTTAACAGAACAAGAAGAATCATCCAAATGCCAAATGCTCCAGCAGAGTGACTTTTACTCCAAATACAGAACCACCGGTCGCAGAAACACTCCAGCAATTTTCCCCAACAGGATAAGCAGGGGTCTGTCATCCCTTTAAGGACACACAAACTGCATCTGCCCTCACCAGCGATGACGGTGTAATGGTCCGCATGCAATCCAAGACGGTTGCACCCTGACCTGCACGCTGCTGCAACAGCATCTACACCGCAGCCCTGTTTGTCCCTTCAATTCGAGGCGATGTGTGTGTGTGTTGGAAACTGCCAAGTAATTTTCCGCTAATGCGCTGCCCATTACAGGGGCCGGGAATCTTTAACACGATCTATTGCATCTGAAACTTGTCACAGCCGCTCCTCCTTATGAAATCTACAGCTGCGTTTCTTTCCCACATTAGACATCCAAGTGGTGACCGCGCGTGCTGCCACGGACAGCCACAAACCGTGCGCAGTTTTGCGCAGCATTATTTCAAGTTTAATATTTCATCGTGTTGTTTTGGGGGAAAACTCACATTACAGAATCGAGCAGTGAAGTATGGCTTACTTACTGTGGTGTGGATGTAGGTTAATGGCCGATGGCAAGAATTTTCCGGAGTGGAGAGGCGGCGGCTGACTCCCCACCAAGTGACCGGGCGAGGGAGGGATCCTCCCGGCTGCAGCCGCTGCTCCGAGTCGGTGAGACTCCATTGCGAGCCCCGCCAACAACGAAGGTGGTACGTGGACGGATCGGGGAGGACCAAAATCTCTGCCATCCATTATCCACAGAGGGGAAAGTTGTGAAAGGAAATAGTCCGTTCGGATAGGCCCCCTATTCCGAAAAAGCCAGTTCTGGCTATAATAATGTCTTTAGTTTTCCAGGCGATTCGGGGTCCTTTTCAGCCATCCTGCTGACCTATAAAAAACAACAAGAAAATAATCGCTTGGTATACAATCTAAGGCAGACTGCAGTGTCGGAGTAAACTGTTGGGAACTGGTAGTTTTAGGATTTCTCTTCTTTCCAGCGAACAGGCGGCCCTTATGTGCAATGACGCAGTTTGGAAAAGCACTTCAAAAACTAAACCCTGAATAGTAGCTAATCACCGATAAGACCATATGAGGCCCTCCTGTCGTATCCTAAATGAAGATCTTAATGCGATTTTAACTTATCTATAATATTATGATGTGACAGTTGAGCAGCACTCCACCCCCACTGCACACCGAGCAGGCAGCGGCTCCGCTTCCCAGGGAAACAAGCAGGAGGAGCGGTCAGCTGCTGCTCTTCCTCGGCCTTGAAAACATCCCTCGACCCCGCTATGGAAACGCAAAAACGTCGGATTTTATTAACCTATGCCACCTTTTTTTCCGATTACCAGGTTGCTTTCGTAATCCGCAAACCGTGCAATGTAGGCTACGGGCCGACTCGCCCTGTAAACCAATACACCATAAATACTAGAGGCGCATCAAATATAAATTTCAAACGGGTTAAAAATAAATAAGGCTGCAAAAGCCTGCATCATTAATCAGCAAGGTTAGCGGTGTTTTGTTGCCCGCAGATGCGAATTTAGTCCGGGTTACTTCGCAACTGGACATGGGTGCTGCCCAAGGAACAAAATGTGAACCCAACCCGTAAACATTAAAGTCCACTGTTTAAAAACTTAAAATGATATCCACTTTATCGACGGTTTGCCGCAAGTTTGAACTTGTATTAAGACATAATATTGGGTTTTACAGCACAGCCTAAATCGACGGGCATTCAGCAAATACGCGTCTTCATTCTGCAGCCTAAAAAAGATGGATTCAAATGGATTTGGAAGAGTTGACTGATTAATTCAATCTTC
>VUQI01000799.1:15234-27465 GCA_015106735.1 Paratilapia polleni | reverse complement strand
CTATAAATAGCAAAATCAGAAAAACTGATAATTTTGGAGTGGTCTCTTAATTAAATTTTTTTTTAATTAAATTTTTCCGGAGCTATATGTGTGTATATATATATATATATATATATATATATATATATATATATATATATATATATATATATATATATATATCTATATCTCTATATCTCTTCTCATCTGGTTAAGAAAGTGTGGGTGTGTTTGTGTTGTTCCTTTGTGCGTGTTTCCGCCTCCCCGCTGCTGCCACATATACAGTCCGATTCTGTGTAAAACACTGTTTTGGAGGCAAGATTAAAGACTCTTGGTAACGCAGTCAGACGCTTTTTCAGTTTCAGGTGCATAAAAACAAATATTCAGTTTGTTTATCTGATGCACAACTGCACCTGACCTCAGTCAGGCCTCGCTGCCATCCACACCTCTTTCAGAAAAGGGTTATGCATGGCTGCGTATTTAGACAGAGCCAGTCTATAGTGTTGGCCACAATGGTGACTGCTGGGCTCAGATTACTCAGAAAGAGAAATGAAACAACCTTATATGAGAAGTGGTGCACACTGCACATATGTATAGACACTCCCATATGCAGACACTAACGTGATGGTCCCTGACAGGCTGAGCTCCACTATCAACATTCTGGACCTACTATAGCTCTTTATAAGTTTAAAAGACACATAAATATAACCCAGAATAAAAATCTAATGTCTGACCTTATTGTTGGAGGATGAAACCTTCACACAAATACACCATTTGGCACACAGCTGCATTCAGATACATCAAAAACTCCCACCCCTCTGACGAGAAACACTTCAGGCTTGGTTAAGTCTGCTTCCTCTGCCAGGCCAAACCACAAGCAACAAGTAAAACCCAGCCCAGCACCAAAACACCACAACTGCCAGCAGGAAGCTTTCTGTGAGAACATGAGACCACCCAGAGAACTTCAAACTACGGTTTTCAAAAACCAGACCACTACTTCCCCCTGAGCCTACATGCACAGCAATGCTTAATATTTTAGAATGCTTCCTGTAACCTGTTTTGGTTCATTTATACTGCTAACAGATGATACATTTTTATTTACTGAAACTTTAATTACTGTTAGAGACACTGGCCATAAAACTATTGCATAATCAGTTTAGCATGAGATGTACATTACATACTCACAACTGGATATAATTTATTCTACTGCAGTGTAACATAATTTTTTAACTGGAAAATGGATGTGCTGGTTCACCCCTTACACATGCTACTTTAGATTCTTGATAAATTTCAGGCTTGTTTTTAAATATTAGGCTAATCTACAGCTAATAAAACTGAGAATTGTCTTTGCCCCTACCACCACCACCACCACCACACACACACACCTTTTTGTATACACTATAAAACTTGTTTGTTTCCTCTATAGAGATATTTTTCCCTTTTCATTACATTATTTAAATTTCTTTACATGTAGTTGGGACCATAGACTGTATATAAAAGATGGAGATACCCACATGATGTCACCCATTGGTTTTAGACTCCCATTTTGAAGCCTCAATGCTGGTATTTTTCCCTCTGCTATGTTGTTTTTTGGAGCCAGAAGTGACCATATTTGGATGAGAGGGAGTGTTGAGTTATCAGCAGACGCTAGCTAGCTTGGTTAGCAAGCTGCATCCACAAACTGTATGAGTGCTAAGCAACAGACTAATAAAACAGTAGAATTTCACATACCAGAACTGAAGCACAAACTTCTTGGATGGTCTGTAACACTCAGCAAAACACATTATTCCATTGAAGTACTCCAAAAGAGTTTCAGAGAATTTCACAGCTCTAATGTGCAACCATCACACTGGAAATAAACAGCAGCACCAAGAACGCACTCAGTGTTAAAATAATTAACTTGAATTAAAATGTTTATTTTACCGCTCTGTGCGTTAAATTAATGAGTTTCTGCAGCATTAAAATCTCATCTTATTTGCAACAATGTTGCATTTTTCTGTTAGATTTTTGTCACCATTTTATCATCATCTTCTGATAACGTCTCCGACTGGAGTAGGCAGTAGTCAAAGTATAATCCCTGCCTTAGAGTTGGATTGGTCAGTTTTTCCCCCCAGTATGCTTGAAGGATAACCCTACAATATCACCTGACCAAAGAGTGCCCAGGTTGTTTTCTATGGTTATACTTCCACCACATTAAAACTAGCACAATTTCCAGGATTTCAGGAGTTCTTCATACTTCTACCTGTCCCAAGTACACCTGCCAGATCAGCTATCAGAGCCATGCAGTGCTTCCCTCATTTTTTGTAATACTTTATTCTGTCGGGAGCGGCTACAATGTTTGAAAAAAGTCAACACATTATACAAATAGATAAATAAAACAAATCTTCCCGTGACATATCAAGCACCAAAGGTCAACACTACTAAATACATTACAAGACAATAGTTTTTGTTATGTTAATGCAGATTTACTCATTTTATTTGGCACTCTGTGGACATGGAGTCTCCCCTAAGAAAGTCATTAGCAGGAGCAACATGAAACAGCCCCTGCAGCTGCTTTGTCTGCCTTACAGAGCACGATGGGGCAAACAAAACACTTTGGTGTCACTGCAGAGGAGTGCTTGGTCATGCATAAAGTTGGAGGGCGACAGCATGGGTGAAACCACAGCTCATCAAGACATCGAACCACAAACATTCATCAGATGTCATCAAGGACGACGTGGTTTACACTTTAGCATTAAATGTGTGAGTTGCACAGCAAGTGCATATTGTACCAGAGACTCAGCAAAAACCACCGTCAGGCTTGTGTAGTAAGTATAAGCAAGTTTCATTTCATTGGAAATCATTTTAAATATTAAACGTGAATTAAGAAGTGATGGGAAAACTTGGCCCTCCATTAACTAAAAGTTATACAGAAATTTGTGGTACTTAACCACGGCTGTAACAGGTGTGCAGACAATTCAATTCAATTCAATATTATTTATATAGCGCCAATTCACAACAGCAGTCACCTCAAGGCGCTTTATATTGTTGCTGGTGTGACAACATCCAAAATACACGGCAGCCATTTCTTGACAGGAATAGCACAGAAAAACAATTTTCTAATCAACAAGAGATTTTTATGCAGTTTGTTCCACTTTCTATGAAGAAATTTTGTGTGGATTTATGCACACTTTCTTTTTCTTGTGTGTTTTCATGATGTGACAGAGGTGCCACACCACAGCAATGAGGAAGGACATTTAGCATCAGGGTTACATCAACTTATCCTACGTGTGAAAAGCCTGGCAATAGCGCGACTTAAACATCAACTCAGCAGAACCTCCAGAAGCAACATCTGACCCACAGCTGCGGTTCTGTATAGTTTTTTTTTTGTCCCCGCTCACCTCTAATAGAAAGACAAAAACATTACAGTCCAAACCTCAGTTTTAGGGTCACAGACTGTGTGTGTGTGAGAGACTATGACACACCAGAGGCTGAGTTCCTTTTTTCATTGGTTTTGCTGTGGTTTCATTTTCTGTAGAAAGCAGAAACTTGCTTGTCACCAAGCAGGAAGTGATTGGGCATCTGCCACAGTTCTACAGCAGTGGTTATAAGAGAAGTCTTCAGTTCCTTTTACCAGTTGACATTTTCCTTTAATGCATGCAAAAAGTGGGCTCGGTTTTGTCTGTGGGTGCAGTGCATCCTGCAGAGTTTATCAACCTGCGAAGCAAACTTTAAATAGAAGCGATAAAGCAGCAGCACTACGGACATCGTGTAGTCGTGCAGGACACCAGCAGAAAAAAAACTGAAGTGTAGTTAATAATATTAGTGGTTGATGCATTCTGCTGAAGTGTGCCAACAGTCGGGGAACTAGCATTATGCGTGCAGGGATGCTTTGTAGAAAATAAATCTCTGTATTAGGGATATTCCTGGTGGCTAATTTACTAGTCATTTAAACAGAAGAGAGAAAAATATCTGACTGTCTAAAATTAAGAAAACACTCTGAGCACAATCTAACGGATGGTGTTAATCATCATCTGCACAAACATTGTGCATTAAAGAGCCTTCTTAAATGATTAATCATGTTCATCAATAATCAAATCGGATTTTAAATGTTGAAATGTGTAGGCATACAACCGCTCATTTTCTAGATCCAAGTACTTTAGAGTTTTACAACAGAGAGAGAGGTGCGTCCAGCTGTGCCAGTAGGTGTCTTATAACATCTTAGAAACAACAGCTAACTGGTGGTGTACATAAATGAAATGTGAGTAATTAGTTTAACTGACTGAAGCCTTGCGGCTCACATGGGACAAAAAGGACTAGATGTTGTAGCAGTAGTTTAACTGACTAGTTTTTCTGATGTCAGCTAATGAGGGCAGCAACGTTTAGTAAAAATCCAGTCCAGTCCAGTGGCATTAGGCAGGTATTCAGGTGTGCCTTGCCTTTGTGTCAGCCATACTTGCAATATACAACTGCACATGGATACACAAAGTCATGGGTTTGTTTTTATTTTACTGTACGAGTACTTATTTACCAATATGGACTGCCATACTGTATACTGCCAGAAAATGCAGTGCCATGTTTGACATCGTTTGGATGAGCGGTTCTCATATTTTGGCTAAAAGTTGTTCTCTGCTCGAGTGACTGCTGCCTGCAGAGCGTGTTCGTTTGGCTATCTTTGTGAGGACATTCACTGAAAATGTACTCTCAAGCCTCTTAATCACAAAGTTTAACCAGCATAAATGAATCCCAATCCCCTATCCTAAACTTAAACTAGCTTTAACCCTGAAGTCAAGTCTTGACCCTCAAAGAGACCTTGAGGGTCACCACCACCTGAAGGGGTGTGAAAAAAAAAGAAGAGAGCTGGACAGAAAGTTTTAACATCCAAAATGTCTCCAATCTGATCACAAACATAGCTGGACATGTTTTTAATTTCATTTCATTTGGTTTCCTGTGACAGACAACTTCAGTCACTTGCTCAAGTTAGAATGAGCGGTTGTCGAGAAAGCTGCAACCCACAAACTGCCTTTTGTTCACAGCCACATACTGAACAGCCATGATCACACAAACACATTCAGCGATTGTAGCCTCATAGCTGACCTCTTTTCAAAACAGTAATTTTACAACTGGCTGCATGCAAAGCATTTAGGCGAAATCTGTAAATTGTAGCTATAAAAAACCTGGGTTTACACACTTTCTCTGAACAGAAACTGCACTAGTTTTGAAAAAAGGGCAGAGATGGGAGTAAGGGTGAGTTGGCTCCAGCCCCGGTAATGCTCTGACTCTGGGCATTCGTGGGTTCTCTCTCACACCATCGATGAGCTACCCTGCCCTCTGCAAGCACTGCTGAGACATATGAGAGTCTGAGGGGAAAGAATGCAGTCTGGTGATGCTTTAGTTGTCAAAAGCACAAGTCCATGTTTAAGTGCATACAACCCTGCTGACATATGTGACATCCGTGCTCTTTTTGGTATGACAGAAGATGCCTGGTGATAAAAAGGTATGTTATGCTGTCAAGCTAATAAAGTGCTTCCTCAGCAACTATGTTGTGGTCTGACATATAAAACCACAAGTGTGAGGCCATCAATTTAAAAAAAAGAGAACTACACGATTCACCTTCCTGTGAAACTCTGACCAATCAGCCGGCTGAGGTTTCTTTTGCTTTCCTCCAAAATTCAAATAAAAATAGTCTGGTTCTATTGAGATGATCAGTGTTTCCCCAGACATAGACTTTACTTGGGCAGACCACTCATGTCAGACTATTAACAAACATTCAAGTATAATATGCCACTCATTTTAAACAGTTTTTCATTTGTGGTCAAACTCCCCTCGCTCTTATTTTGAAAGGTCAGCCCCTACAAATCAGCTAACCCTGCCCCATCCTTGCGCTGCGTTTCCCCACTGGCAGGATGACCAAGTTGCTGCTGTGGCAGTTTTAGCTTGGCACTCAACCGCTCTCTGTTCAATGACTCAAACTCCACTGTCCTGGACAAGGTGGTTTTTGTTCTGCTGTGGAAATCTGCTTCGAGCTGGAGGATCACTCTAACCAGAACCTGTAGCAGTTGGACAACTGCTTCACATGCTCCTATGCTGAGCTCACTGAGGCTGCAGGGCTGGATGGGGTTAGTAAAGTTAAAAAATGTGGAGTTGAGGTCTGTCTACAGGATGAAGAACTGACTGGAGAGACAGCTGATTATTGCTCTCTTATTTATTGCTACAAAGCACGTACCGTACTATTTATTCATTTTTTTTGTAGATACACGCACATGTGGTAGAGCTTCCTGCCCCTTCTACCACCAAAAATAAACTTAATTCTGTGGAAAACACTGATGGTATCTGAATGCTTGTTCCTACCAGAGAAGGAGATGTTTTATTGAGTGTTTTGCTGCAAAAAGGAACTTGAAGAGGTCCTCACAGGAGTGTAGTACATACCCGGCCATCGTGAGTGAGAAGGATGGAGTCACTCTTTATGTCTCTATGGATCACACCCTGTGTGTGAAGGACAGACAACGCCTTCAGGACAGACAGACACACTGTGGCGATCTGCTCCTCGTTCATCCTGCAGAGGGAAGGAGACACCAGAGGGATAATCTCAGTTTTTTTGGCTGCTTTTGTAGCTGCATCTTTTTGGCTCACTCTACAGTCAGGAGTGAGAACTGCAGTAATGTGCGTCATGCAGTGTCTACAGGTATAAGCACATTAAATTTAAGACTTAAGGACCTTTTTAGTACAGTTTAAATTACATTAAAAACCAAACACACTGATGTAAGTAAGTAAGGTAAAATTAAATTATCTGACTGAGTTTCAGAACACTGTGCAAATTAGTATATTAGAGAGAAAACAAAACTAAACAAAAAAACATAGAAAACAAATCACTGTCACCGTAAACGACCTTCACCATGCAGCACAGTAATGTAAAGAGTAATCATTATTCTCAAGCAATTTGTCAATAAACTTGAATCTTCCCCTTTCTGTAAACTAATGAGCAAATCAGTTTTCCTATTTATCATCATCGTCGTCCAGGATTCTACCAGTGGACTGCAAGTCCGTCCGTGCCTAAAATGACCACCTGCCAGGGCTATGTTTCAGGGATTTTTGTATTCAAGATTTTTTTTTTTTTTTTAAACCCATGACCTACAACTGTCACATTAGCTCATGTATCTTATCAGTCTACTGTTACTGTTAAACATTTACACACATATAAAAACAGCCTGAAGGGGTTGGTCAAACTATAAATCAGAGCCTAAATGATGCAACTGAACTGGTTGACCTAAATGTTTAGGGAGGAAAATAATGGTGTTGTGTGATAGAAATTCTTTTGGTGATATGAAATATTTAAGACCCATTCAAACTGACTTTATGACAATATAATAAAAGCCTTTTATTTGTAAATTTCTATATATATATATATATATATATATATATATATATATATATATATATATATATATATATATATATATATATAATTTGCCAGGACTTTGGAGCACAGTTTTTTAAAAAAAGACATATTCTGATAGCATAGGGTTAGGGTTAAACCTTGATTATACTCTGTTGCGAACACGGACAGCTGAAGACCCGACGGCCGAGTATTCATTCCTGTTATACTTCTTTGAAGTCCGCCGCCTGGAGGAGCACATGCATAGCTGGCACACTGTAATGTAAGTTGTCCGCGGATGAGTACGCTTGGTCACAAAAAACGGGCAGGCACGTGGACGTCCGCTCGGACCCTCACGCTCACCGTCTGACCCGTCACTCTGACCCAAGCGGACTAACGGACTCAGAAAGTATAATCTTAGGGTCATCACATGACTTACACCTGACAGGGTTAAGTGAAGTGATAATGAACACCTAATATCATATGATATTAGGTGTTGTGATGTGTTGATTTTCATTTGCTATATTTGCATGTCCTATTTCCTGTGCAGCTGTAGCATTTGGCCAAGTGCATCCAGGAGACATTCTGTGTTAGTGACTGGCCCACCTGTGTAGTTGGTGACATTTCACAAATCTCTGCAGTCATCATTACTAAAAAAACAAAAACAAATGAATGCTTTTGTTTGCAAGCACCAGCCAGCCTATCATGAAATATTCAGAAAATAAACCCTACGGTTTTAAAAAAAAAAAACTATATTTTTTTACAGCAGAACCAACAGGCTACATCTGTTGCTTATAGTGTGAGATGCTGAATTTGAATTTCTAACTCTCTCTGACTGATTTTATTTAGATTCACACATGAACACAGAATGTATAGGATAAAATCAGAGGACTGGGTTCTGTTTCCATCCCCACTCACTTCATTATGTGGATTACTCTCCACTTTGTGATTATTCTCATCAGGTTGTCAGGCTTAGAGTTATTTACATCTCTAATGGATTCCTTAATTGAGGTCAAGTTGAGACATATCTGCCGCTGAATGATTCAGATTTGCAAGGAGAGGACTGAAAAAACAAAATGCTGGACTGGAGCAGTAGAGAACACCATGTTCTCTCTCTGTAATGACATCAGTGGTACATTAACCTTGCAAAGGACAAAGCAGCTAGGAAAGTTGTGACAGCTAAGTGATGAATACTGCCTCCAGAGTGTCAAAACTCAATATGTTTTTGTCCTATATGTCATGCAGACTGTGGATCAGCTTGTGTCCCTCTGCCTGTCTGTCAAATGTCACATCTCAGGTGACAGTTCAGGTGATACCGAGCACATTGTGTTTGTGCCATCAAAAGGTCTCGCTGGCTTGTCTACTGGGGCAATAAAAAGAAAGTATCCAAAATCAAAAAGGCCACACTAGTGACATCAAACCGGTCACACAACTCTTGCCAAATGATGCTGAAGGTACACTGTAAAAAACTGAAGGTCAAAACCCTAACTCTAACCCTAACTCTAGTCCTAACAATAACTCTACATAAAGCATCTCCAAAATGCATAACACTACCATGAAATCAGTATGGATATTTGTACTGCCCAGAGCAACGTTCATAATGATTTTATTGACTCCTCTGCCTCGACATAACTTTCCTCGTTTCTCCTTGACCAACAGATAAATACCAGGACAGGGGATTTCAAAAATCAATGGGCAAATTTCTGCGAAAATTAATGTGGATATTCCTGTTTGCAGCATGATGAATACTAATAATTTTGGAAGAGCCATGACTTTGGCTCCAGGATCAGGTCAAAACCAAAAGTTTTACCCAAGAAATGTGCAGATTTAGTTATTATTAGTTCAAAATGTCAGCCTTGCATACAAAATATCCTGAATTACTGCTACACTGTCATGAAATTTTCTATGCAGACTAATGCTCCCGAGGGGATTAACCCCTTTTGACTTTAATGACCCCATACTCCAGAGAAAATTGCAGTCTCTGGAGGCCACTGGGAGGGGGCTTTAGATCTATAAGCTTGTTAAGTTGTAATCTTTTTGATTTGAGAAGCCATAAATCCTACATGACTGTTCTCAGCGATACTTGAGAGGAAAAAGATGCCCTTTTAATTGAAGCATTATTTGATGGAGGCGCCATGATAACTCTTCTCTTTAAATAATGGTCAAGGTAACTTTAGGCAGGATGCTGGATATACATAAAAAATAAAAAAAATTAGTTGCAAATGAAGGATTAAATCTGTGTTTAAGATATACTGAACATACATTTTAAAGCCTCAGGAGGTGGCCTAAACTGCTGCTGGGCTCTGGATCAATGCAGGCTGATCTGTAAGCCAGTGCACTCTTTACTCTGAGCTTTCTGCCAGTTCTCGGGTGATGTTGAAAGGAGTAAAAGGTGACAACACGAGGACTACTATGATCTCACCTGTCATGTTGCAGTATACCTGTGTGGGCCCCAAGGGACCACTCCCATCTGGATCAATGAAGTAGAAGCCCGAAGAGCTGCCACTCAGCTTGTAGGCCTCACAGGACGACTCGTAAATGGCTGGAAGATGCAGAGTGGGGACAGAAATCAGTTATTCCTCCAAGAATCAGCCCACGCTCTGACAGCTTTCTATTGGATGAATCATGAATACACAAAGCCTATCTATATTTATGAACTCTTTATAAGTTGTTTTCATACTTTAAGATAAGTAAAGTGGTTGGTGATGGTGACATATGCTTGTGTTCTATGTATATCCACTTTTTAGTAGTTTTTTCGTTCGTGCTTATTATGGCACCAAGAAAATCCTTATCCCATATTTTTTGTACAGTGTTACAACTGAAAAGCTCAACAGAATTTATTCATCAGAACATTTTAAAGTGTATTCACTTTGCAAAATGCTTAGGATCTGAACCAAATGTAATTTTCTCATTGCTTTCACGACATGTCGTCCTTCACATAAACTGTTTCAAAACAAGAAACAATTGAAACAATAGGCCCCTGATTTCAGAAAGATATGGATTAATGGAGGCTTTTATTTCTTGTTTTTGCCAGTGACTGTCATTTTAATTGGATGAAATGACAATGACAGCAAGCTTGCTAGCTTAATACTAAGCTCTATTATTTGACTAAAATAATGAAATCTAATCAGTCTATTTGTAAGCACATTTTCAACAATAGAAGTTGATGTTCTACACTAACAAAATGAGATAAATGATAGAGACGTCACAAAAACATCAAGGAGGAAGTCATTCAAACACAGAGAAGACAAAGAAGAATAAGTCAAAAAAATATATTTTTAGTCAGGGCTTTAAATTGCATGAGGGCGCAGTCCTCCTTGTGAGCTTCTCTAGACCCCAAAGTATCTGGTTTCAAGAGCTAAGTGTCCTAGATGGGGTGAAAAGGTGCTATGTAAAAGACTAATATAACAGCACTAGCTCATTTAGTTTAGAAGATGCTCATAAAGTGAGATGGTGCCATTGAGTGCCTACAGAACCAGAACGTCAGTGATGCAGTAGTTCATCTAGTTCACGATCCATCACAGCTCACAGGTTATTGCCCATAAAATAACAAACGTGACCCTGACCTTGAGCACAATTTGGGTGAAGACCCATTAGGTGATCATTTTGTATAAGCTTGATTAAATTGTGGACAGACGGTCAACAGACGGGTGGACGATGGATGTCTCGCCGTGGCATTAAGCTCATCGGCCCTTCGGCCAGATGAGCTAAAAATTAAGTCTCCAGTTAATTTATTAATATTTCCAGCCATCTCTGCTATGTTAAAGCTAATGGGTTCCAGTTCAAATGTGTGATTCAGTGGAGTTTGTTGGCATCAGTATCATAAGTTTAAGAAGTATCAAGATGGTATATGGCTATGTACCCAGTGGATCCTTGTTGTGATCACGTTATAGGGAACTGGTTTCTAACACCTTTTTAGTCATATTACATGCAGGTTGAACTTTCCACCAAGAGAGGTGTGTGTGTTTCTGGCTAAATCCAGAGATAAAGCAAAGAATGTTTTGAAATATATTGAATTTGCTAAATGTTTTAAATGTTTTTCCCCCCTCTCTTCAAAATTTCAATAACTCCTTTTACCTTTTATTTTTCAATGTTCACAAATTAAGAATCAAAAACGAATCATATTATATTCAAGCCGCCAAATTTAGATCCAAAACTTTGAGGTAGAAATTCAGATTAAACCTCTAGTCAAAGCAAATATTCATTTTGTTTTCCTGGAACATGTGCAGCTAGTGTGCTTGCACTGTGTGCGGTCCTTGCAGTTACAAATTTTGTGACAATCACAGGCTTAGGTTAATGTGAAAATTAACATCATGCAGACCCTTGTGGACAAGTGGATTTGGAAAGCAAGAATTGGCCTTTAGATAATGAGTTTGGCTAGATTTGCTGTAATTGAAACCAAATACAAGGTGTGATAAAAAGTTCTCATAAACGTTCTTCCTGGGTTAGCAGTGTTAGTTATCTATGTTAAGTTTTGCAGCTTACATGAGAGCAGAACTCTTAATCCATTCTTTACAGTTTTCCGCTTGCAGTTTAAGTTTTTTTTTTAATGCCAAATAGCAATTGGCAGTCAGTTTCAAGTACTCAGGTTTCAGATATTGAAGTTTGAGTTCTAGACAGAAAACTTGATTTTATGTGTTTACGGAGAAGTTGATGAAAGGCCCTATTTTTAATTCAGCAGATGATCTTATCTGCCATGCTCCCTCCATCAGCCAAACAGAACTCTGTTTGCCTGCATATAAACAAGATATCAGTATTCTGGGGCAGGAGAATTTCACACATACTTTCCAACAGCCGTCTCCACAGCAAATATCAAGGCAATGTCATAAAATGACAGCCGTAAGGAAAAACTCCTACATGCAGAGTCAGTCTAAAGTCAGACAGTCTAACACTATTTA
>VUQI01000798.1:0-11264 GCA_015106735.1 Paratilapia polleni | reverse complement strand
ATTGTTGTTCATCATAACTACTGAGCTGAATGCCAGTATTCATAGTAATGAAACACACACACACACACACTTCATCTGTCACTCCATAGGGAGCTTCTGATCTTTGGCACAGAATCTGAAATCCCTGATTCTGTTGGTATGGATTTAAGAGTGTGACACGTGCAGGGGTCTACTTACTTTCTCCATGTGACTAATCCATCAATATGGTACTTGCATAACATAATATTCTATGTCACAAATTTCCTGTTAAAAACAGAAACTTCATTGCATATTCATTTTCATCCTTTATGTTTAATTTTTTGCTTTTGTCTCTCCTTTTACCTCCTTTTTAAAAAAAATCAACCTGCAATACTCAATCCACCAACAGCTTTGTTGCCAGCAGGTCCTATGACTAAGTTTTGGGGTTCTTGGAGACTAGATTAATCACTGTCCCACATTATATCCACCAATAGCATTGCACATTTTCTTAGAAGTAACAGCTTCTGATTTCCTGTGTTTCCACTGGTTTGCATCAGTGTGTTGTGGTCAGTGTACATATTTTCACCAACCTAAGAGCTATTTGGCAGAACAGGATGTTTGTCGAACCAGCCTCACAAATGACTGAAAACATGAGGTTTATGTGAGGTCACTTTCAGGTCTGACGGCTCCTTCCTGCATTATTTTATGCACATGCATACAAATGCACGGAGGCCCCTATGTGGTCACAGCACAAATTCTTGAGGCCACGTTGAGTAGGATGTATAATATACTTTTTGCGTGTGGATGATTATGGCTGTATTTCCTCTGATTTCAGTTTTACAGCACAAAATGCCAAACCTCAATCTAACCATACTATGATATGGACTCCCACTGTGACCATAATACATATTTTTATTCAGATACAACATCATGATTTATGATTCTGATCAAATATAACTCTACTACGTCTGGCAAGCAGCTGTGGGAGGAATTGGAAACAGAGGTAACAATGTTATATAATGTGATAACACTCAATAAAGTTCAGTAACTTATTTCTGTAGAATCTGAGTTTAATAGATTTAAACAACAGGCCAAAGAATAAAAGTAATGGTTTAAGGAGCAATAAAACGTTGTGAATTGCAGCATAAATGTGCCAAAATGCCACTATTTCCCAACCTCAAAATGTCTTATAAATGAGAATCTATGCAGTAACAAAGCAGAAAGAGCAAAAATACCAATATTTTGAATTTAGACATGTGACAAGTAAACTACTTGTACTTGCAGGACAAATTAAGAAAGAGAGAAAACTGAAATTCATTAAAATAATAGTTTGTGTGTGTCTGCTAAACTTTATTGTAGTTTAACTGAATGCTTAAAGTAGTCAGGACTAGTTGTGCACACTATAGTGTATACAGTACATCAAAGGTGGACGCAGCCACCTGTTGCTGTTGGTTTGTGAACTTCACATTTTGAAGCCTCCACTTTTGCTGTAAAGAACATTGCCAACATAATTTTCTGGAACCAAAAGTGACCGTATTTGACCATATTTGGACAAGATGGTGAAGTCTACCAGCTGACCCTAACAAGCTTGGTTAGCAAGCTGCATCTACAGAGTGTATGGGTGTATCACACAGGTAGACGCATATCTGCCCACACCACAAACATATTGAGTGTTCCAGTTAATTGACTCCAGCTAGCGGAGGTAAGACCTAGAAGACATGGCTTTGTTTTTGTACCAGATTGTAAACTGGTTTATTTCTGTTCTTAGGTTGGGCATTTTAACATGGGATTCTTTGGGAACTGACTCGCTTTGGAGCCAGGCTCAAGTGGCCATTAGAGGAACTGCAGTTTTTATATCAAGAATTAACCTCTGGGGCTGAAAAAGGAACCACATTTTGGTATATACACTGACCTGGGTTGGACTTCCTTTTGCCTTCAGAACTGCCTTAATTCTTCGTGGCACAGATTCAACAAGGTGCTGGAAACATTCCTCTGAGATCTTGGTCCATGACATGATATTGACATGATAGCATCACACAGTTGCTGCAGATTTGTCGGCTGATGTTCCACCACATTGAGATCTGGTGACTGTGGAGGCCATTTGAGTACAGTGAACTTATTTTCATGTTCAAGAAACCAGTTTGGAGATGATTTGAGCTTTGTGACATGGTGCATTATCCTGCTGGAAGCAGCCATCAGAACTTGCGTGCACTGTGGTCATAAAGGGATGGACATGGTCAGCAACAATACTGAGTTAGGCTGTGGTGTTAAAATGATGCTCAGATGGTACTACTGTACCATCATTACACCACCAACACCAGCCTGAACTGCTGATACAAGGCAGGATAGAGCCATGCTTTCATGTTGCTTATGCCGGATTCTGACCCTACCATCTGAATGTTGCAGCATTTTCACCCAGAGAACTGCTGTTCACCCGATATTTTTTCTTTTTTGGAACATTCTCTGTAAACCCTGGAGATGCTTGTGTGGGAAAATCCCAATAGATCAGCAGTTTCTGAAATACTCAGACAAGCCTATTTGGCACCAATAACCATGCCACATTCAAAGTCACTTAAATCGCCTTTCTTTACCATTCTGATGCTCGCTTTGACCAGGCTGGATTGACCATGTCTACATGCCCAAATGCACAGAGTCACGGTACACAGACAAACAAAATCAATAAAAGACAAAGACAAATAAACAAAGTGTTATAAAGTTTTCAGAACAAGAAATTATACATTTTTTCCCCCCACAACTCTCACAGCCACAGGTGCCCTGGTACCCAGCAATCATAAAAAAAATGTTTGACTGGTTGAATTTGGTGCAACATGGCCTTCCTCCCATCTAAAAATAGCTGTTAGAAGGTTTACTGTTTAGTCTGCCTGTTTTTGATTTGATTGATGTGACCTCAAAACACAAGAATTCCCCTAAACCTCAACCATATTTTGCAAATTAAAAAAAAAAAGAAAATCTGCCATTTAAATGACAATATGTTATTTGCATCATATGTTTTATAAATTCATAAATGCCAAACTGTGCTCCATTATTGTAGCTTTAAATAGAGTCAATCTTCAGTGTGACCTTTCAAAGTAATTCCAGGAACAAAAGATGGAAAAAAAAGTATAAAATGACAGTCATGCTGGCTGGCTTGTGCTTTGTAACAAAACTGACCATCCACACACACAAATAAAATGTGATATGAAGAACGCACATACCTGCACACACTCATGCACATTTTAAAATGCACTGAAGCTCACACACATGAAGACAAACATCTTAAGGTCACACAAATACATTAACAGTTTGCTTTTCTTTTTTTTTTTTTTGGTACAGACACATTAAAGAGGATGAGTCTGCTGTCATGTGTCACTGACCGCACAACTGCCCACACACACATACACACCACTCAAACTCTTTTTGTGTTGCTACCACAAGTGGCAAACTTGGAACAGCTGGGACAGTGATGCTGTTTAAAATATCACACACACGCACACCAGGAGGTGGTAGTTTGAGAGTTGGAAAGTGTTTAAACTCTTAAATGTGAGTATATACAGTATATATAAATTTTATTTTAAATGCAAGTAGTGATCCAGAAGGAAAAATGCTTTTTGAGGAGAATCTTTAAAAAGTCAGAGACAGAGAAATACGTGATTCCAAAGTGACCATCTGGTTAACATTAGGAGGAGCATCATGAACCCTCTGAACTGTTCTCACATACAAAACAAAAACTGAGTCACAAGAAGGACAATCAATTTAGTTCCATGTGACCCTGTGTGACACATAAGGTATGACTTACTCATGAATAACTAAACTTTCCAGGCCTGTTTTTTCTTCTTCAGTGAACTGACTCCATAATATAGCCATGCACAGACAGGGCACACAGCTATTTATAAAAAATTCAAATAAAACAAAACAAAACTTGCACACAGTAGCACACCTTTTACGTGCAGAGATACTTACTGTTCTCCCTCATCTTCCTTACTGCTACATGGCCTGATCTAGAACAGAAGAGAGCTGCTACCCTGGGATTAACCTGTTCTTTGTTGGCATTGTGCTGCAAGTGGCAAATGGAAAATTGAGTGTTTAAGGCACTTCGGCGCTGTCTTCACTTTTCATACCTGGAAGCTACCTCCATCTTTATACTGTCTATACGGTAACAGCAATAACTGTTGGATTTGTTCATATCACTTTTTACATCAAATGCTTGGGTAATGATGTTCATCTCGGTTTGAATGGAGACGAATGCAATTTATGGCCACAAAGTTAATTCAACATCATTCTGCTGTTAAGGGGTTAAAAATAGTCATGCATACCAGGGTGTTTCTAACACTGCCAATCAGAGCTTGTGCTGATAAATGCCTATGACTACTGCAGAGTCAATGAATTGAAATAAGCAAGGTATTTTTCCTCTATGTGAATGCACAAGCAGCAACATGAAAACATTATATTTATATTTATATTAATGGAGGATAAAGATGCAGGAAAAAAAAAATGGCAATGACAATGGCATTATAAGACTAATGTTAAATTTATTGTAGCTTTCCCAGTTCCGTGAGCATTGCGGTGTACATGCTGGCTTACCGTCATAGCTTACAAAGAGAGCCGGCACATGAGCTAAAATAGTGATCTTCCATTTTCAGAACAGCCCATTCAACCACGTCTGCACTGAAGTCAGTGTGGTCAGAGAGGGGGATTACTCAGCTGGTTCTGTTTTGTATTTTACATACTTGCAAACACCTACACCACTTCTAATGTACTTCTGTACAAGAACTTATTGCTGCTATCAATTATATTAAGAGATAATGTAAGAGCTTATCGTAAAAATGCTGGTAAACTTTGGCGAGAGCACGTGTCCAAGAGCTGTCAGCCATTTGTTTGTAATTAAGCAAAAATGTTTATTTCAGGCCATGTTTATATGACGTTAAATGAAATGTATGAAAACTTAAATTAAAACGTGTATATATTTATATGTGCACGTCTGTGTGGGTTTAATAGCAGATGCTGTAAATGAAGATGTGGCTGACAGTAATAAGGTTACAGGCAGTTTGGGAGCCTGTAAAAACATAAATCGAATGACTGGCTCAGGCTGAAGTTCACCTTCCAGTGTTGTATAATATCAAACTGATCTTTTCAGTACTGATCTTTTTGTACATCGCAGTACAAAAGCACACACAAACAATCACAATTATAACTCATTAAGCCCATTACACCTGGGCCCCTGTGATGGTAATGACCCATGCTGAGCAGCAAAAGAAATGAAGAGAGGTTTCCAGTTGCCTTCATTTCAGCTGCTTAAGACTCTATAGGTAACCAGTCTGCTAAAGCAACAACTGATAACCATTAACTGATGAAAATGAACTATCTGAGGGATTTCCCTCCTCCTCAATTTGTTCCTTTTGCTGCTCAGAGTTCTCTTTTGCACGGTTTTTCAGGTGTTTGTTTAAATTGATGGTGTTGCCAGAGGAGCAAATAGCCTTCCTACACACATCACAGTGTTGTCATTTACAACTGTAAAAATCTCCACAGGATTTTCCTTTTTCTCTCTGCCATCATGCTTTCGCTCACTGTGTCTGCTCAGTGCTGCTGAGTCGCGTGATGGCAAAAACACAGCAGAGCAGGGGAGGAGTAGGAGCACAGTGTGCATGCAAGACGTGAGAGGAGCGATGTTTGAACCAACATGTCTATTTTTGTGATGAAACGAGAGCAATGTATTGAATTTAGAGGAGAGAAAATGTAACTAAAGTATGGATCCCATACCAGTACCAACTTTGGTACCAATGCTATCAATATTTGGATCGATCCCCCTACCCCTATTGGACACTTATTTTGACCATCAATCTTTTTTTTTAACTGCTTGTTCAGTTCAGGGTTGCAGGAGGGGACTGTAGCCTACCCCAGCTGTTGTGGGTCGAAATGCAGGGTACACCCTGGACAGGTCACCAGTTTACCACAGGGCTAACGCAGAGAGACAGACAACCGTTCATACCTAGAGCTAATTTAGAATCACCAATTTACCCAACATGCATGTCTTTGTCCTGTGACAGGAAAGTGGAGTATCCGGAGGAAACCCACTCAGGCACAGGGAGAACATGTGAACTCACAGGAAGTCCCCAGCTGGCTGGTGGATTCGAACATAGGACCCGCTTGCTGTGAGGTGACAGTGCTAACCACTTCACTCCTGTGCCGCTACATTTCATTCATGTGTGTTTAATACTTTGTCTGGACAAAAGACATACTCGAGACACAAAATATATACTGTATACTTTACTTGCAAAGTCGTGCTGACTGTCACGAAACAACTTGTGACCATGAACATGAGTAACCTGACTGCATTTTCATGACCATTTTGCATTTTAAGAGTCACGGTGTGGCAGTCATCTTTGTGCTGGCAGGAACTACATTATTGATAGACATGGACAGAAGCTTGTATTAAAATGTAATGTTGGAAATACATATTTTAATTAGCTGTTATTTTAGGTAGCATAGAGCTTTCACGTGTGATACTCTGCAGGAAAACTTAATGACTGGTTGGGAGTTTGACTGGTCTCGTCATTACGAAGTGTTACTGTGTGGCTACATCAACTCAGCCACATGTACATCGTATATGGGCCAGATGTGAGGTGTATCATAACATTTGGGCTACATCTGGCCCACACAACATGCACCAGAGCTGCAGCTGTGCCAAATGTAGCCTAGAGGTGGCCCAAATGTGTCTGCTATCCGGGTAACTTCTAGAAGCAAAGATCTTTGCAAGTTGCAAGTTTAATTTTTTTTTTTCACAAAAAAGCCATTTCTTCTACTTTATGGGTGTCATCTCTTGCTTTCTAAAAACCTTTCTGCTCCTCTGTCCTTACAGACATGTCAACCAGCCTCCACCTTTTAGCTGTGTTTAGCCTGCAAATGTCTAAGATTTATGGGATATAGTGTACATTAAAAGCCGCAAAAAAAATAAACCTTGTAACTGTCAGATGCCCTAACAAAGAGAGTACTATAAGCTGACAGATCTCAGAGATGTCTTGGTTAAGAAATCCATGTCTCCAAACCAACATGTGTTGAAATGTGTGTATACTGTAAGTAGAAATAAAAATAGAGACATTTGGCAGACAGTGACTTTGACGCCAGTGAAGATGGAAAATGTGACCAACTAGTTTAGTAAAGTGGGATGATTGTTTTTTGTGTGACAGTGTGTGTAACAATGAGGCAATGACTGACTAATATGACAACTGCATTATGTCTGTATTTACCTTTAATATTTTACATATATTTGTTTATAATATCTGCAAGAATATGTTATTAACTGCATCAGAAAAACATATTTGTCAAAACTGAGTTTGTGTTTCTGTGTCCTCATCTTAGACATCTCAAAACAAATGACTTGGTAATGATATAAAAGCAGACCTTGTTCTTTTTTCCTCCTCTTCTTCTAGGAACTGACTGAAAGATGTAAACACACGGGAACCTCAGCCCACTCACTTTGGTTTATGAGGGCTGGGCCACAGCTGCTTTTGTGCTTTTTGTTCTAAATTCTCCACCTTTCTGTTTGTGTGCTGCCGCTGCTGCAGCCACGTGCTAACTGCTGTAACACGTTTAATGACTGCTTTGATTTATCAGGGAAATTGCTGCTGCAACACGTAGTAGCAGTGAAGCTTAACACCAAACTGTGGCTCCAGAAGAAAAATTAGTGAGACTGAATCTTAAAGACATAAAAGGAAAAGCAAGAAGACATGACCCCTTGTTATGCAATGTCCTGCTTGTATAGTGACAAACCAACAGAGCTCACCATTTTCTAGTCCTCTACTTACTAACTTTACTTCTAAAAGCACAGACTTGCAAAATGTATACTGGAAGGCAAAAAACAAAAGTCTACAAAAGTTAGCTTGCAGATGCAAACATAAATAAGTTTACAAAAAGGTTACAGATACAACACCCTGATTTCAAGTATACCTTTTTGAGTCATATCATAATCCATGATTCTCAATGTGCTGTAGTTTTTGGCTACAACACAGATTCATTTTCTACTGAGAGCTAGACATACTGAAATTTGAGAAAATACATGTATCTCTTGAAAAGAGATACATGTAACTTAAGAAAAACATCTTCACCAACTTTGCAGCACTGTGGAAAGTAAAAACAAAAAAATTTGCAAATATAGAAACACTGCTAATAGTCAAACAACAACAATAGAAACAATTTATGTGTTCTCAGTCTGTTGGATTTCTTGTTTGTTTCTCCTCCTCACAAGTTTTGTATTTTGGACACCACCAATCTTGTCACCATTAAATTCTCAGTAAAGTTTTGTCTGTTCTGGAGTCTGCATTTGGGTCCCTCTTCCTGCAATTCCATGTCAATTATGGAAGTAAACAAGAGTATTTTACTTCTTTATGGAATACCAGTGCAATTTATTGAATAAATGAATTATCAGTGACTTCTCTGCAACTTTCATACTTTGCAAAGCCATTCAGTGGGCCAGATTGGACCCTCTGCAGGCCCACAAGAGGTATATTGGACACACCTGCAATAGAGAATGCATTTTCAATTTTGAAGGCTACGTCCACACCTACATGGGTATTTTGGTAAATGTAGCTGTTATATGCATTTTGGCTTTCTGTCCACACGTAAACTGCCTTTTGTATCACTGAAAATGGCGCTTTTGAAAAACTCCTGCCCGGGTGAAGATTTTTCAGAAACTCAGTTTCTGTGTTTACGTGTGGACAAGAAAAATAGAGATTTTGTCTTGCACCGTCAGAGGTGCGATCTTTTATCTCCTTTTTTGACGTCAGACTGTGTGCCGTGTTATTTTGTGGGCTTTTGATTGGCCAACATTTCTTCACAGTTAGGGATATATTGCCACCTGTTGCTTTGGAATGCTCTGAACAGCACTTGAGATCACTTTTTGCATTTTCATGTGGACAGAGATATTTTTCAAAATGAACTAGGAAAACTACCCGTTTTAAAGAATACCTGTGTACTTGTGGACGTAGCTATGTCTAAAGACTGATTTAAGCCTCACCAATGCCAAAACTTCTAATTTCATCCACCAATATCCAAGAACAGTTCAAGGAAATAATGGTTCCTTTGACCCTTTGGTATGTCTGTTTGCACAGCAATCTAAAGCCCTGGGAATATTAGGCAATTAATCAGCTATATTCAATTTTTGCACACACCAACCTTCACTAAAGTTTATTTTAGGACTCTTTTCCCCATGGGATCATCTATCAGAATTTCTTACTCTGTGTACCTATGTCAAATTACAATGCAGAAAAAGTTGTTTGCATTTGCAGGGACTTGACCAATAAGTTGTGCCCAGCACTGCAAACCGTGAGCCTTCTGCAGATACAATCCCTCTGAGCAGGGCCTTTTTGGGAGGGTGAAAAATTCCCTTAAACTTTCCTTAAGCCCTGAGCCTACCAGTGGAAATGCAGAAATAGGAGCAAAGTTTGTTTTTCCATGAGGTGGAAACTTGGCTTTAGACTTGGACTACATTTCTTCCAAAATAAATAAATAAATATAAATAAAATGAGTAAATATTGTACATTTCTACATAGAATCACTTGTACAAAGCCATTTGATTAATATATTTTAGTGTGCAGTTTCCTGCTGCATAATACCATTACTCATTCACCATAAAAATTCAAAACCTGGTCTTAGAAAGCTGCTGATTCCACAGTGCAGAATGAGACTCTGATCTCACTGTATCAGCTGTGTTGCCTTTGCCATTATAATCCTCAGCATCACTTTTGCCACAGTGTAAATCCACATTTACTACCTCACTGTGGTCAGCTTTTAGTGCTGATATTTCACATAAACCAGGTTTGTTAGAAATTAATGAATTAGTGGGGTCAGGGGCTGGTAGGAAATCTCCTGTAAATATTAAAAAGGGTTCAGGGTCACTTTGGAATGGAAAGTAAAGCTGTCTGAGAACTAAATGTTTACGGGGAGTGAGTGCATGAGGAAAGAGTCTATACATAGCTTTTAAATGAGGGAAAGCACACATTTTTTGAATTATGAAGTGTTTTCTTTTCTGGTTTAGTCATTTATAGACATGAGTCCTTTGGGTATCTTATGCTAAAACACTGGATGATAAATTTTCTAGTGGAAAACATATTGCTTTAAGTCCCATAGTGCATTAAATAAAATCACCATATCAAACATTACTGCCTCAGAGAATCTTCCCTCCATCCATTAACTACCTGGATCATGGTGAGTCTCCCCCTAGCTGGGAGGAGCCTACACCTAGATAGGTTGCTAACAGGCAGCATCATCTGGGCTGAAAAGAGGTACGGTAAGTGGACTGGTGCTTCTATAGTTCTTTACTACTCTAATATGCTTTCATACAGCAACATTTGACACACATTCATTGTGTGTCAAATGTTTAGCTATTCCTCGGCCTCCTTTATTAACGATACGTGTAATAAATGTAGCCAGTTTGTAGCTTTGGTGGGCAGGCTCAATGAACTGCAGACTCGACTCCGCACTTGAAAATCCTGTAGCTAGCCAGGCCCCTGTAGCCGGTGCGAGTGAAGGTAGCTTAGCTCCAGCTAGCTCTCCCCCAGCAGGCCCCGAGCAGCCGGGGAATCGGGTCGGCTGGGTGACGGTGAGGAGGAACCGAAGTCCAAAACAAAAGCCCCCGGTACACCACCAACCCGTTCCCCACTCAACGACACACCTGCTGAGGAAAAAACTCTGGTGATTGGAGACTCTATTCTCAGAAACGTGAAGCTAGAGACTCCAGTGACCATAGTCGATTGCATTCCAGGGGCCAGAGCAGGCGACACTGAAGGAAAGGAAATTTAAAACTGCTGGCTAAGGATAAACGTAGATTTGGTAAGATTATAATTCACGTCGGCAGTAATGACACCCGGTTACCCCAATCGGAGGTCACTAAAATTAATATTGAGTCGGTGTGTAATTTTGCCAAAACAATGTCGGACTCTGTAGTTTTCTCTGGTCCCCTCCCTAATCGGACCAGGAGTGACATGTTTAGCCGCATGTTCTCTCTAAATTGCTGGCTGTCTGAGTGGTGTCCAGAAAACAATGTGGGCTTCATAGATAATTGGGAAACTTTCTGGGGAAAACCTGGTCTTATTAGGAGAGATGGCATCCATCCCACTTTGGATGGAGCAGCTCTCATTTCTAGAAATATGGCCGAATTTATTAAACCACCCAAAATGTGACTATCCAGAGTTGGGACCAGGAAGCAGAGTTGCAGTCTTACATGCCTCTCTGCAGCTTCTCTCCTCCTGCCATCCCCCCAAGACCCCATCCCTGTAGAGACTGTGTCTGTTCCCAGACCACCAAAAAATAAA
>VUQI01000797.1:12494-36741 GCA_015106735.1 Paratilapia polleni | reverse complement strand
AACATGGCAATGAGTTCACTGTACTCAAATTACCTCCAAGTTACCAGATCTCAATCCAATAGAGCACCTTTGGGATGTGGTGGAACGGGAGATTCGCATCATGAATGTGTAGCCGACAAATCAACTGTGTGATGCTATTATGTCAGTATGGACCTAATCTCTGAGGAATGTGGTTGAATCTATGCCTGAAGAATTAAGTCAGCTCTGAGTTTATAGTTAGGGTTGGATCAGGTGACCCTGAACCATGGGGGCTTCCCATGACTCACTGAGCACTTCTTCTTCTTCACTTCCTTTCACTGTCCATGTGTTTATACACCACCTCCATTTAATCATTAGTTATTATTAAACTCTGTCTCTCTCCCATAGTGTGTCTTTTGTCCTGTCTCCCTCTGCTCCCTTCTGTTTCCCCTCACCCCCAACTGGTCGCGGCAGATGGCTGCCCCTCCCTGGGCCTGGTTCTGTCGGGGGTTTCTTCCTGTTAAAAATGAGTTTTTCCTTCCCACTGTTGCCAAGTGCTTGCTCAAAGTGGGCTTTCTGACTGTTGGGGTTTTCTGTCCAATATGGTAGGGTCTTTACCTTAAAATACAAAGCACCTTAAGGCGATTATTGTTTTGAATTGGCGCTATATAAATAAAATTGAATTGAAAATTGAATTGAATTGAATTGAATTGAAGGCAAAAGCGGGTCCAACTGATACTAGCAAGGTGACCTAATGAAGTGGTGAGCGTCATTTAGAGTTCTAATTAGTGAGACTTGAGGGTTTGCTATAAACCTCCAATCTATATAGAACCTGGAGGTTTAATGTTGGTTTTATGGATCTTTTCTAAAAACACACACCTAGAAAGCATTTTATTATTTTCTTTTTTTTTATTTTCAACATAAATTTGGGGCTTGATGGATTATTATATTAAATCATTATATTGAAATGGCTGTATTCAAATTCAAAAGACAGACCAAGTTTAGTTTTATATGTACACTTACATTAAATTCTTTACAAGTGTTCATAATGAAAACACATTTATGAAGCAGATATCTCAGCAAGTAGTGGTTTGTTATTACTGTAAATGGAACCATGTAAAAGTGATTGAAGGTTTCTCTCTAAAGTCTCTTGCCTATAACATATTTCTCAGTGGGCAAACAAATACATGCAAATATGAATCAAAATTATTTATTGTGAAGGTGAGGTCTGTCTGGTGTTTGACCTGATGTGTTTTTGGGTCCCTGACAGTAGAACGGTCAAAAGTGAGACACATCTAAGTAAAAAAAAAATAAAATCAAACAAACAAACAAACAAACAAACAAACAAACAAACAAAAACACAAAAGGCATATATTATATTTACTTAGCACAAAAAGTAACGAAATTTATGTTTGGTCGATTACTTCTTTGTTGTAACAATGCTTAATAATAATAAATCTCATACCGCTGGAAAACCAGTTTATTTCCCTTTAAATGGTGACACATTTGTAAGGAAAATGCATTTGTGGGTTGAGCAGCAGAGTTGAGTATGTGGGTTGCGCCCATGAAGAACTTGCCAAATCTTCTCTTCCAATGCCAAACAGCTTATTCTGCTATAGACTATTGTTTGGTGTCATTTATTGGATTGGACGATTGAAGTCTGAAGAAACAAGACATATTGGCAATTCAACAATTTATTCATTTAACAAACAGGGGCCTCAGTAGCATGTGGAAGAACCATACACAGCCACAACAGTCTGGCACCTCCTCCTCATGCTGGTCACCAGCTTGGTGACACATTGCTGTGGGATGGGATCCCATTCTTCAGCTAGCATTTGTCGGAAGTCAGCCAATGTGGTTGTGTTGGTCACTCAGGCACAAACAGCACGCCCAAGCTGATCCCAGTGTTCAATGGGGTTGAGGTCAGAACTGCAGGCAGGCCATTCCATCCTCTCCACTCCCAAATTCTGGAGGTAAGCTGTTTGGCATTGGAAGAGAAGATTTGGCAAGTTCTTCATGGGTGCAACCCACATACTCAACTCTGCTGCTCAACCCACAAATGCATTTTCCTTACAAATGTGGCACCATTTAAAGGGAAATAAACTGGTTTTCCAGCGATATAAGATTTATTACCAAGAAGCATTGTTACAACAAAGAAATAATCAACCAAACACAAATTTCGTTACTTTTTGTATATGTATAAGTATATGTATGGTAAAACTGATGCTGAAGCCAATGTGACTATGTAAAGAGGATTGTGTGAGCAGTGTGAAAACCCACAGCTAAGGTGTAAAGACACAGTTACATTTTTTAACATGATACATCTTTAAAAACATATTTAATTATTTAAATGCACCAAAATAAAGATGAGGCTTTTTTTCAGAAAGGCACCATTTTCATCTTCTTAAAGATTTAAATAAATAAATAAATAAAGCACACTCTGGAGCCACTGAAAAGAAAAAAAAAAACTAAAGGGAGGAGGTGAAGACAATTAAATATAAATTCTCTCTGAACTGACCCATGGTATACTGTAAATACAAAGAGAGAGAGGAAAAAAAAAATCACGTTATGTTTTTCTCCTGCTGATTAGTTGCCAAAGTTGCCAAAGTTTATTATCATATGCACTTCTTGTATCTAGTCAGATGTTTTCCAAATCAATAGAAGCTTAATGATACATTCTATATTTCAGGGCTTCCGCATAGCTACCTGATCTCCGGGCCGAAATGTCCTGTTGCATGCACCCATATATGTGTGTGTGTGTGTGTGTGTGTGTGTGTTTATCTGTCTGTTTGCATCTACTATAAATCAAAGAAGCAAAGTATTTTGATTTAGGAGCCTTACAGTTCATCACTGCTTCAATGTATTCCATTGGTTGCTGAAATGTGGCAGTGCCTATATTTGCATAGGCCTGATAAAGACATCACAAACAGGCTCAGCCTGCACACAGATCTCTCCCACTCCTTGCGATACATTTCTACACACATGTGTTGACTCTGCTTGGCAGCAGTGATCAAATCCTTTTTCAGTGTAGAGGGGAATGTGTGGGCGATCCCACTTTAGCAAGGGATGGCCAGATGAAAGTGCGCAAACATGCTTTTGTGGCTGGAAGCAGTCAGTTGGAAGAAGAGAAACACAACTAATTTTGTGGGTGAATCACAGCAATCAGAAATCATTGCGGTGGTGTTCTTCATGGGAAAACAGTCTATTGACTTCAGCTTCAGTGTAATGAACAGTAACCTGAGTATATTCTTTTGATGAGATTTGCAAATGTCAAGGCTTAAAGGCAAAGTGCCACACAGTACTGATCTTAATAAACTAAAGCCAACTCTGTATTTCTAAGGAATTCCTCTGAGATTTGCAAGTCAAGGTAAGGGAAATAAGAGAACTTAAACTACTTCAAAATATTTTCACAGAAAAGTACAGTCATTCAGTTTTAACCGTTGACACGATTAGTGCTGATCCACACACAGGAATAACAATGGTTACTGAGAGTGGCCTTGTACCCCTGGTCTCACAACAGACTGCCAATCTATTAGTAAAAGTTGCTTTAGAAAGCTCTCACAGCTGGTAGCATCTACTTGCACCACTGAAGATGAGTTTTCTAGATTAATATTCTGCTTAAAACCAATATCACATGAGATGTCATGAGATGTCCATATTTCAAGAATAAGCTACAGGGTTTGTTGCTATTAACCCTTACATGCAGGGGATCATTGCTGATCTTTAAACTACTGTTCATATAATTGTTTTCTATACAATGTTGCCTAAAAAAAAAAAAAAAGGAAACAAGATCACATAAACTGAATTTAAACTAGTGTTATGAGCTGTTCATATTTTTCAAACAGAGAAATTACAGTGAGAGATACAGGACATATTCAAAGAAATGTATCAAATTTGGCTTTAACGAACACAAATCTAAACCTCATCATTGAAGTTATGCTCATCAGCTAAATGTATTTGAAATGAGCATATTGCCCAGGCACTCATTTCACAAGCCACTCATACAGTAATTAACAGATGGAAGAACAGCCTGTGGTGTATTTTCAACAAGAAGTTCTGATGTACATTTTAATTACTGACAATTTTCCTCCTATTAGTTGTGTTTCAGTTTGAACAGATTTTGAATGGAATATGTAGGTCTGCTGTGTCCTCGTGAGACAACTACAATGCTGGCTCAATTCACAAAGCCTTGTTCTCAGTCATGTAACTGTACAATCACTATGTGATCTGCAGCTTTAAGATTGTTCACAATATCGTATTTCAGTCCAAATGTTCGTCTTTTTTGTTATTTGTGGGTTTGTATTCTGTCAGCTGTGTGCTCCTCATGAAAAGCTGAAATAATGTTTTTGTGAAATTTGGTGACTTCAAAATGCAACAGCCTTTAAAAAAAAAACAAAACAGATTCATCTTGCTCAGATGAATCTGTTTATTTTTTATGTAAAAGGGAGATTCTGGTGTTTTTCAACCTGAACTTATTATTGTTGTGACAATTCTGAATTTTGGATATACTAAGATTGAAAAGATGAAAGATGAAATGTGGAGCTCCTACTTTTTTAGTCAGTACCAGTGTCTACTTTCTTTATATCCACAGTCTTTTTTTTTTTTTGGTTTTACCACAAATCTGAACATTAAGCTTGAACTGATAACATTTCCATGAACCAAAGCTTGAAAACAGTTGAATTTTGTTCTATTTCCATTTCTTTTCCTATCATTTAATTTCTTTAAATCGTCTTTTAGCTTAACAGCTGCACTATGAGTGACAGACAAATGGAACATGTTTTTGTATTCATGTACATGCTGACTACAACTAAGCCAGTACAGTGACAACTGAGCCAACTCCATTCACCAGTAATGACCCCAGGATAAGTTCAAAATGTGACGAATCAGTAAGGCAATATATGTCCTGCTGATTCACTTCAGTAAATCTTACAAGATTCTGTAGGCAAAAGCAATACTGAGTAATGCAACCCTCCCTCTCTTTTCTGCCATGCCGTTTTACAATTAAAAGCCAATGTGACATTTAATTACAACCAAACATTTGGTCAGCATGCCTGCCCTTTTCCAGTATAGCCTTGCTTTACAGTCATATGCTTAAACACATTCACATATGAGAGCAGCCACCATCTTTTACAGCTCACTGCTGAGCAGCTTCACCAGAGCATCTGGGAGCTGAGTGCTTTGCCCAAGTGCTGTATAGTGGTTTATACTTCATCATGTCACTGGCTAATTTTCCTGTACAATATCAGAGCCAGGAGCTGTCGACTCCAAAGATTGGCTCTGTTAGCATACTGCTTCCCAGGCTGCTCTTCCTTAAATGTGTGTGTACTTGGCCTGTTATCTTCCATTCACTTCTCTCCTTAACTGACCGGAGGGAGTTGAAAGGCAATGGCAGGGATCATTACATCACAAAACACCCGGTGGCCATTGTCCTCAGAAACTGCCACACAACATTACTACAACACTCTCCACAAACAAGTGGACAGGTCGTGTGTGCCATAGCACAGACACAGGGAGGGAGAGACAAAAGAGAGCGTAAGAAAGGGGGAAGCAAGGAAATCATGAGAAAGACTGAGGAAAAAAGAGAACTCAGAGAACGCTTAGAGAAAGGGAAACAGAGGTGGGGTTGTTTGTCTCCAGTGCCCAAACCACAACTGTTCTCATGTGGTAATACTTGACATTTGTATTTCCATGACCCAGATAATGTTTGGTTGGACACAGAAAAATTGCATAAAGTCAAAGGTTGGGGAAGTGTGGTAGATGTCAGCCTGGTTATTGCCACATAAGAGCTTTCTTTTATTACCAGAGAGGCCTGGCATTTCTTTCTTGGTGTAATGGCACTGCCACCATCTCAACCATGAAGGAATTTATACAAACATGACCCCTTTGTTAGTTCAAAGAAGGGCAAATCCTCTTTGTTTTTATTGCTTGCAGACCAGCATTTTATTTAGTGTGTTTTCAACCTGTGTGACTCTACAGGGGGATGGGTTTTCTAAATAAAATCACTTTGTTCTTTCATGTAGATCAACATTTAATAAATGGATTCAGAACAATTATTTTTGGGGAGCATTCAGGCTGAGATATAAACAGATATTTTTCACCCGTCCACATGTATTGGTTTATCCTAACACTTGAATTTTAAACCGATTCTCCTAGTTGCAAGCATAGTTCCAGTCATCTTGAGATGACAATTTGCCACAGTTCTGTGGATTTGGGGTGTCTCTTTTGTTTCTGTCTCTTCATCTTTTTCCAGATTGACTGTTGATTTTGAGATCAACCCGATGATAAATCACTGGTCCTAAAGCATTTCGCTGCTCCAAGTTGTCTGACATCCTTTACCACTAGAGGGCACCTTACCAAGTACTAAGAAACTAAGTACTTGGTAAGACGATTATATTGTAACCTTGGTTTGCTCAGTGAAAAGACCATTTCTATACTCTGTAACATATGCCATCTGCATCAAGGAATGACCCACCAGCTTTCCAGAGCACGTGGATACTTCTTTAAGACACACCAGCTTGCCCAGGTTTAACTGTAAAGCAGATGTACTGGTGTCAAATTACATATAGTTTGATTGAAACATGTGTCTTTGTGGCCATAAAGCTGGAGATACATACACTTCATTCATGGAACCAAGGTTAGAATATAATAATATTTTATCTGAAAGACACTCCAGGAGGAGACTGTGCAGCCCAATATGCCAATACGTCACTGTACAAACAAACAAAGAAACTATTCCCAAATGTACACTGTTTAAATACCAACCCGGTCAAGGCCCTACATGATGCAAAGACCAAGCCTGAGAGGCAGAACAGCTATTAGTCTGTAAGATGCAACATAAGGTCCATGACGGTAGTGTTTCTGAACCCAGGACAGGAGCACATATGAGCAAAGAGCACTTATCCCTGGTACTCGGACCTCTTGCATAGGCCTCACTACAGGTTCTGGCAACCCTAAAGTCAGAAGTCTGTCCCTTGCCAGGCTACTAGTCTGAGTACTGCAAGGAAGGGGTGGAACAGCATCCTGCTCTCCTGAAACAGCATGTCTCGCTAAAGTGGGAGTTCCTGTGGGGTGGCTCCTCTCTTTTTTGGCCCTAGCCAAAAAGAAGCTATTAAAATCAGATTTACTCCTTCCATCTTAATCTGTTGGATTAGGGGTTGGAGGAGAGTAAAATGGGGGTAGGTGTAGAGCAGAGTCTGGAGCCATGTGCATGCCAGACCATCCCACTTGAGAGGTGGATTGTCAGCTCTCTGCAAATTAATCAAATTACACTCTGAAGAGATGACAGACATTGTCTAATCTCCTGGATTTGGGCCCCTTCTCAATATTATGTGTGCCTCGATGCTGAATGACCTCGGCATAGGTACTGCCTTGAGTGAGCAAAACAGGGGGGTGAGCCCACTGCCACAATTTCATTGACATCTTGCAGAGGAGGGGGTAGTCTTTTGATGTAGGCTGTTGTCACTGTGCTGTCTGTCCTTACAATGACATGATGACCTCTCAGCCTTGGCAGGAACTGTCTGAGAGTGAGTGCTCAACTCCAAGATATTCATGTGCTGAGTTACGCAGCAGTCAGTCCAGCATCTGTTGAACCCCAAAGGCTTTGTGGACAGTACTCTAGCTGAATGGGGATGTGTCTGCGATGACCAACTAGCAATGAATCACTAGTCTTACAGCACTTCCCTGCTCCAAGTTGTCTAAGTCTCTCCACCAGTAGGGAGCTCTCGGAAGTCTCCAGGAAAGCAATACCTGGCCTGAATGGACTTTTGCAGACACAGGCTTAACACTGACTACAGTGAATGTGTTAGCTGGCTGCTTCAGGCAGAAATGCAGGTCTATACATTTATGTGATGGGGTGGTGAGTTGTCAGCTCAGCTAGCTCTTTGTAGTATGTTTTTCACCCGTTGTATGCCAACTTTATATTTGCGCTTTGATACAGGTCCCACAGAGTCTGTTAGCTCTCCAACCACAAGCCACATGCTATAGGGGAAATCACAGGGGCCACACCAGAAGTGCCTGCTAGCCAGCGCTTCACCATGGGTCTCAACAAGCTTTTTTTTTTTTATTTATTTCACAGCCCTGTGAGCAATATGCCAGTAAGGGGATCTCAGCCCTTACTTTCACATGACTCTCTGTCAGGTCACCTGCTGTCATCTGACTAATTCCTGTGCTTCAGTTTGGGTCCCACTGAGTGCATTAGCTCATGAATCCACGAGTAATACACTAGTAAGGGGAATCACAGCTGTTGGTAGGATGACAAGAAATAAAAACTGAAAACAAAGGGAAACAGCAATCCTAGGAGCCTGTCAAAAGACAGACGCTCAAGCCATGTAACAGGTAAGCTAAGATTCAATGCTGCAATCCACACACATACATAATATCAAAGTCACAACACAGATTGACACACAGTGCATCCTGACTTAAGTGGAGATCATGCAAGCAGTGATTCTACATAAGGACAAGCACTTTATAGGTGAACTGCAGGGCGTGACCGATCAAGTCAGTGCGTCTTAAAGAAATGTCCATTCACTCTGACAAGCACTGGGATTGTCCCCGTACATATGAACAGTCATGGCTAAAAGTTTTGGCAGTGGCACCAGTTTTGTGTTTTCACAAATTTCAGTTTTTATGGTAGCGGTTCACAATGTTTCTGTATTATTGCACAGAGTGATCTGAAGCGTACTCATGAATTGCAAAGAGCTTTGTCTGTATAAAAGATAACTTTATCACAAAGACACAATTTTAACTGTATTTTGGCCCTGACATTAAATGATCAGCTAATAGCATTTCCATATCACCTCATAGCACAGGGGGAAGTGTGAGTGAGTACAAATCAAGTGAAGTCGCACCACCATTTGCAGTGAATTTTAAGAGCAGACTTATCACTATAAAATATAAGTGCTTGAAAACATTGTCTTCCTGTGTTAACAATTGTTACCTCCAGAGAAACTCGTGCAGTCATCATTGTTTTTTTTTTAGGTTTTTTTTAATAAAAGTCTTTAAAATCTATGAAATTCTCATGAATGTTCTTCACTATATCACTAAAGCTAACAGAAAACAATCTGGGACCGATTTAAACATTTTAAGTGCCTGAAGCATTTGTGTGGCATTCATGTACTGCCTGGGACTTTTAAGTATCCCAGAAAAGAATCAAAATCTTACAATTTCCAAACATAAACAATTACATCCCATTATGTTTGACTGAAATGACCTCTCTGCTAATTCTCAAGCTGCTTCTGATTTCAATATTCACAAGGTAAAAAATGTAAAAGTGTGAAATTCATGCATCTATATAGCAGGTATATATTATTACAAATATCAACAAGTCTACTTTTGGCTCCATGAAAATGCACAAGTTGATTCTTGAAAGAAATTTATAGAAGACAACTGGTTTTATAGATTTTAAGATATTTCTGGGGTAGGTTGAACTAAATAACAGTATCAATTGCTTTGCAAGAAGTATTGCCTTCATGAGGCACTGCTAAAATGTAATATACTTGTAGTGTAATCTAGTGATTCAACATCACACTGCAGTCTACTGAAACATTTCCACTCAGAATGAACTTTATTATTCTCTTTTCTGTGAACACTATGAAGTACATAAGCTCAGCAACAGCAGTATTTAATACAGAACTGTTGTACTGGATTACATTATACTGCACATCTTTTGCTATTGCTGTGCATACCTTCTCTAGATGAGCTCATATATTTATTTTGAATCATTTTCCTCTCAGCGGAGTTCCACATAATACATGAGCAGAGGAACATTTTGAGGAAAACACAGCTCCTCTCTCTGGTTCGGTCTCTACAAGTGCAGCAGCAAACCTCCTCACTAAACAGCAAAAGCAAACACGAGAGAACAAATACATCTTTTCTCTCTGTAAACATGAAGACAAATACAAAGGCAGACAAACACAAAGTTGAACAAACTGGGTATGACAACAAACAAGTTGGCCAAATAATGCCAAATAGGAAACAAAAGAAATAAAGGGCAGGGAACAAACAAGGGTGAGGCAGACCAGCCAGAAAATAGAGTTCATTTTTTATTCTGCACAGCCACTAATGCAAATAATGTGTCTCATACAAATTCCAGACATATAAGCACGGAGAAATTGAGGAAAATAAATAAATAAATGGGAGAATAAATTGAGAACAGGGTGAGGCACAGAAAAACTTCAAATGAAGGAAGAACTGAGAAAAATTGGAACAAATATATATGGTGTCAGGATGGATTAGTATAAACATGCCCCTTTCCCACCCTAGAGTACATAATCACACTCTTGTGTCCCGTCACCGAAGTGATGCTTTGTTTCCTCATGAGAGTAATCATGGGAGCTGAAAATGTCTCAGTTTTTTTAGACAATTAGAAGTATGGTGCAATATCTATTTTCAAACCAAACTTTTTCTGTTTTATTTCACAAAGTCAAAGCTGGAGAGTGAGTAACAGAGCAATATGACAGTCAACCGCAGTGGCTCCTAACATGGGCGGTGGAACCCCTAGTTACAAGGCAAAAAGGGGTAATGGCATGGTTAAATCAACAGTTCCTGCACCCCTTGGCCGATGTGGAATCACACCTTCTACCTTAGCAGCGTTAGTGCACAGATTTTACTGTTTTCAGATCCTAACACAATTTTACCCCTGACTTTGGCCAACAAACACACTACTGGACAATAATAACTTCTAAATCGGTGCTTACTGAAACATGTTTCTTTCATATGGGAGCTTCATATCAGAAATAATACTGTGGAAATGCTCCTGTATTCTTCTTTATTCCAGTGATTGCCTAAACCAGACAAGGCTTGTATTTATACTAAAATATAAAGAAAATCAATGTCCCAAATAGAGCTATCTCTTCCATTTATACACTCTCCATGTAGTCCTATTTGTAAAACAACTGCTCACCACCACATTGTTTTCAAAATGCTTCTCTAGCATCCATCAATGAACTAACCGTTGTCACATGCTGTGCAGTGTTATTAACCATCTTCATGGTAATCTTTCAAAGACATCATTGATGGGCTCCTCTGTATTTCTTTACAGACTGGCCTGTGGGATACATCCTACAGTGTCTAAGAGAATGCTCTCCCACCTCACACTAAATCTCTTCCTTGTGGCCGAGATAAGAGCAGAATTGAGTTATTGAGCAGACAGTTTAAGATATAAGCTCTCGCTAAAGGGGTGCTCAAAGAGTCACAATGAGAAGAGAATGATTTTTTTTTTTTTTTTTTAAACAATGGTACTCGTCTTCATTATTTGCCCACTGCAATGGCCTGATTAACCCATTCTGAGAAGGCCACAGCAGAGAAGCATTCTATGCACTACAGCTAGCCCTGAGACTGAATTGGAATTAATGTGAAGGTTATGATGTTAAGGACCGAGTTACAACATAAGCAACATTTAGCATTTTATTTGCTTTACACTTATTGCAAAGCCCCCACTAGCTACATTACAGAAATTTATGTTTGAAGGAGGGCATAAAATAAACACTACATGGAAGGGGACATTTAACGAATCTAATCACAATAACATACACTGCTTCAAATATTAGAAACATGCAAAGAGTTCAAATTATCTGGGCCTCCAGTAAAGGTGCCTTAGCTGAATACTCTGCTAGGAGGGGAACAGTCTGAAAAATCATAACAGCATATGGCAAACAGCATTGAAAATGGTTTTGAATTTAAAGCCACTAAACATTTACTGATGTTATGAACATGATGATGCTGAGCAAAATAGTTAAATGGTGTGTAACATGCAACGAGTCTTTGCAGTGGTGCAAACATTTTGTTACCTCAAATCTAAAGTCTGTTTTCATGAAGTCATTGATAAAAGCTAGGTTGCTGTCCTAATTAAAATATGTGGTAAAATTTCCTTCTGCGTTGACTGTGTACTTTTGACCTTGCATTATTTTAATGAACTTTGACATTGGTGCTCTCAACCAAACTGACAATGACAATTTTTAAACATTGTCTTAGTGGGTTTTCTAATATGCCAAGCAATAAACACTAGTGTATCCCACCAATTAGATACTGATATGTTTAAGATGGAAAGAATTAATCTAGTGAAGGATAGCATACTATTTAAAGAAGCACAGTGTTACAGTATCAGAATTACTTGGTCAAAGTTTTCAATATAAATTTTATAAATAAAAATGTGCCAGGCTACCATTGTCATTGCTTTTAAGCTCTATCTCCACCTGTAATGCTGTCCTCAACAAAGCAATAATTACCTTTAAAGCTGAGAATAAAATATATTCACAAGGAAAGGGGATGGATGACAAATCTCTTTGGTACTTCAGTCACTGACAGGAAACAAGGTAACAGAAGCCTAAATGCTTGGACTTTAAGACCATCTGGTATTCTGAAATTCATGAAAAAAACAACAAAATGCAGACATGGAAAAAGCAGTGTGTATGAATCACAAATTATGCACAAAAAAACCATGGCAGGTGTGAAAACAGCCTTCTGTAGAGAAGATGAAGAGGACAGAAGGGGGTGATGCTGGCACTGGTAGTCAGGTTGTGCCTTGCAGTATTACAGTCAAATTATTATGGAAACTCAATTCCACCATTTTCTGGATCTATAAACATGTGTAGAGAGGAATTTAGTTCACACACAGAAGCTGTTTATGACAAGTCTCTGAGAACCACAGAATTTCTAACTAAAAGATGAATCTCCACGGAAATATCAAGGACAAATTGTATACAGAGAGAAAAAAAAGTATATTACGACATTAACATGCCTGCAACTGCTGATATTTAGAAATATGGACAAATTGTACTCAGGCCTACATGCTACATGAGTAACAAATGAATTTGCTTTTATAACTGTTAGGATTCAGCTATTATAATTGTACATTTCATTGTTCAATTTAACAATAATGCTTATATAAATTTGAAAGCGCATCCTTTTTGTTTTATTTTTCAAAAATCCATTCAAAATAACTTGCAAATGCATATTCCTGCTTGGGCACAAGTAATATATAATTTCATGCATGACTGTAATGATAATGCTGTAATTATCCCAGCAATAAAAAAAGCACTTCTGTTCTTCAGAACTCCTATTCTTTCTTCACACATACAAAAATAAAAAGAGGGAGATTGCACAGAAATAGGAGAAGTGAAGGAAGGCCCAATTAGCTGATGATTAAGACATCTAATTTTTGACATCAAAATAATGCTTCTTGTTAGGTGAAAACCTGTTTTTTGCAAGACAGAAATGGCTTGACAGAAAAGGTCGGAAATACACTAGTGGTTGTAAACTTTCCACAGAAAATAATGGAAAGCAAAAACAAGGGAAATTACTCAGGTGTTTTGTTGTAAAATCGTGTAAAAGATAAGTGTTCATGCACTTTCAATAATCAACAACATCAAAAAGTGAATTGTATTTCCTCACAAGAAAAAGCCACAGCAGTAGAAGCTATACTCCCCTAATTTCTTCTGAACCACTGGAGAAAATGTGAAATGCATTTACTTTTGAAACTTCATACTTTTTTCCCACAGGATAGGACATGTATTTTCAGGGTTTGAAAAACCTCGAAATTTGTCTCTTGAACTTTTCTCCCAGAGCAAATTTTCCTGTAATGCATGGAATCCCCATTACAGCCTTCCACAGTGTACAGAGCATGATTCAGTAAACTCATGGTAAGGTTCTGACTGTGAGAAAAAGGATAATGGTGTTTGTTCACAGACAAGGGAGGCAAAAACATATGCAGAGCTTTAGTGAAAGAGAAATTACTCTGACATGAAGACCTTATGCCATCACTCAAATTCTACTATTGTAGAGTCTGTATAACACACTCAGTCCCAGTAAAGAATGTATCCTTAAAGACATCACACAACTTTCAGGTAGCATCAAAACATCTGACCAGTGATAAGTATATTTAAAAATAATAAAATGAGCATCTTAGCTGGAAAAAAACAAAAAATACACAAAAAAAATAACAAACAAACAAAAAAAACTTTAACAACACCAAATAATGCTGGGATATGTCACAAAAGCACAGCTTCATTAGGTATCCTGGATAACCGGTGTCTCATTGCTTATTCTGTTTTTTTCACTGAACCTTCCAATCAAGGAATTGTAGAGGCATAATTTGTAGCAAACAAGCAGTCATGTGCAACATGGCCAGCTCTAGATTAGGTAGTTCAGGCTAATATGAAATACTGTGCTGTCACAGTGGGGCTATAAAAAGATTTTCGATTCCTGATGTCAACCCAATGCTCGTCAGGGCTGCAGTAATGAAATATGAAAGCAATAGTTTACATTGACCTGCCACTGTTGGGATGCTTCTTCTTTTCCTTTCTTTTTTCTTTTTCTTTTTCAATATAGCCTAAAGGTATCCACTTTAAATTCAAGACAGACACAAAAACAGGCCTTAATAAGCTACCTTGCAGACAGCCCTCCTAATAATTAACGAAATCTACAGATCATTAAACTACTTATCAGTTTTATTTAAATGGAACACTTCTGCTCCTATTGAAATATATCTCCAGGCAATTGGTTGGCTGCTAAACAGGAATTCATAGGCTCTGGAACAGCTTACTTTAGGTGGTTACCATTAAACAAAAAGTTTGCTCACTTACTCTGTAATCCCTGGGTAGCAGGGATTAGTGGGTAACTGAGAGGCCTCAGATTAGTTCATTTGCCAGTTTCTGAAATAATAGGTACTGTGAACATGTATTGTGAAGAAGGAAGTGAATACACAGGTTGCTGTCCAGCAGATAAACTGTGGATGAACTGTATGACTGGTTAGAGCTCAGGGGAGCTGTCCAAGGTCCTGAAAGGAAAACAAGACAGAGCAGAGCTGTCCACAATGCTGACTGTGTTTCTCTGCTTTTGCTTTGTAACATTAGTCAGAACAGACAACTCCACTGACACATCACCGTTTGAGATAGTCCTCGCCCTCCTTTGTTTGTCTGCCACATCCCACTCACCATACCAGTCAAACTGTGTTTTGACAAGCATGTACGCAGAATGTTTTGCAAAATCTCCAGTTGGTTATAATTCCATGCTACAATTGTTCATTGCTTTCGCTGCTAAATTGTGTCTGAAATTTCCATCCCCTGTTTTTTTTTTTTTTTTAATCAAACCAATTCATGAGATTCTGTTGAATGTCAGAGAACATTTTCTATCATTACAATGACGTTCTGATAATGTATCATTATAATGTCATGTCATGTACTAAGGTGGTACTGACTGCAAAAGCTGTGCAGAGTGTAAACTGTTAACCATAGCAGTATCTTGTCTATATGCATATCCATAAACCCTATAATCATGAACAATCACATTCATCCAATTTCAACAAGTAAATATAAAGTTGTGCTCCATACTCTTTATAACTGTACATTTCTGAAGCTATGGAACCTTCTATAGATGCACTCACTGACTGTAAACATGACATGAGGTTAAGGAATTTCATTGAAATGTCTCAGCAATGCTGTACTTCCATATCCCTCTGTCACATATTTACACTACAGTATATGTGCGTGAGAGTGGCTGAGCATAGTCAGACTCATGGTCCGTATTGAACAGTTTCACTGCAGACGATGCTGAGAGGAGAGGAAAATTAATCATATATTACCAACACTCCTAGTCTGATGAAGACTAATATCCTGTCTTTATGTTTGACTGAGAGTTGACTAAATCTGATACATACAGTATATTTGACATGCCTAATTTCCAAAATGCTTTCTCCATTATAATCAATATAAAAAATAAAAAATTAAAGACATGTCAAGTATGTTTAAAGCCATATCCCACTGAAATCCAGAAGTCCTTGGTGATTCTCCAAAACTGAACAGGCTGATTTCTCCCATACTCTTTTGATGGGAAGTCAACCATTATGGTATGCAGATGTCAAATTAATCCTAGATTGAGATCATTCCTCATCAGTTACAGTTTGCTCATGCAATAAAGAAGGAATTACCCATGCAAACCAAAGAAAAATGATTCAGTTAAACACACAAGTATAAACTATCATGATTCATGGATTTATGGTTTCAGTCTGTGCTTTAGTCATTTAAGTTGGCATTTTGTGTGTCAAATTAATCTAGTTCTATTTCCAGTCCTGGTGTTTATGCCAAAGGCAGTACTGAAAAAGGAAATCAGAGGAAGGACTTACTGTGGAAGATAAAATAATAAAAAGAGACTTTTAAAATACATTCACATACACTGATGTATAAGCTCAGCTATGTAGTGCATGTATTCTATAAAACAATACAGATTTATTAGAAAAGCTATATTTTTACTGATGCAAATGCATTTCATTTTGCCCTACCTTTCTCTTTAATTCCCATAATGATAGGGAATTAAACAGATAATAATAGGGAGGTCAGTGTGATTTCTCGGGTGTTCTGGTTTGGCAAAGGTAGCCTGTATGGACTTCTGGCAACTAGTCTCTACAATGATAACAGCAGCAGCTCTCTGCAACCTCATGGTAATCATTTTTACAGCCTTTGCTTAATTAAAATGTCACATCCACTGTAGCAATATATAGCAGAGTTCTCTGCAAATTAAAAAAGAATTAGGCTGGCAGATGTGGCCTTAATGGCTTAATCATGCCTTTAAGTTCGTTCAAGTAAAGTGTGGCCACAGATGAATATTGTTTTAACTCACATCCATGAGTAATTCCTAAAAAACTATTTCATATGTAAATTTAGAGACAGCTGCACTGGGAATGTTAAAACATCAGCATCTGACAAGTCAGAAAATGGAGCATTTTCTATGTAGTAGCCAGTCAGTGGGTAAACATGCTCATTAAGCCCAGTTAAATTACCAGGCACTGCGTTGGATTCCCTTCACAGCTGCAACCATACTGTATGACATTTTGCTTAAATACTTATATTGAAATCACATGTAACATTCAGCGTATGCGAAGTATCATAGACTGCGTGTAAGTTATTATTACTATATTAGTGTATCTTCTTGTGTCCTTTAATTCTCTGTCCCCCATATATTATAATTTTGGCAGGGTTACTACAGTTGATAAACACATCATGCTTCCTTCATGTTTTAAAACATATACAAATCTACATATAGATATGTCCTGGAATATTAGAACTAGTTGGCCAATGTATATATTTGGAGAGGCGCGGGCAGCTGTTTAAATGGAAAACAACATTGCAATATTGTAAACTGGATTTATCATATATTTATAATCATAAATATATGATAAATGAAAAGCACTCTAAAAGAAAAAGTAGCTCATTACCAGTTGATTTATTTATAGTGATATGCGATAATACAATAAAAGGAAGAGGAATTGCAGGTGCAATTACATTCTTTTGTAATCTTGTAATCTGGTATAAGCAGTAGATATTACTGGGAAAAAAACTCCTGTAGTTTAACCTTTCACCTGATGTAAGCCTGCCCTCCAGTTATCTCTCAAACATATTGATCTGAACCGTTCTTTTCAAAAGCAAACAGCTTATTCAACATTCAGAACTGTAAACACACTTTTCTTTCTTGCCTCAGTTCCTAAACTCTGCATGAATTTTCCTTGTAGTACTTTAGACTGTTCTACCTAAAGTATGTTTATCTTACCTCTCTACCACCACTGTCTTTTTTCCCCTGAAAGTGTAATCCTGAGAATGAATGTAGAAAGACTAAATTAAGGGACCCAATTTGAAGCAGCACCACTTCACTGATAAGCTGTACCAGTGATCTGTGAGAGCACTCAGGGTCTGCTACATTATGACAATACAGAGGAATAAAGCAGATGAAAGAGAATAGTCTCGCAAGAGCAGAAATCAGATGGGCAGAAGGAGAGGAAAAAACAATCTAAAGTCTAATTGTGTTATGCCTCACGGCAGCAAGGGAGTACAGAGAGACATATTTTCTTTCCACACGTCGTTCAACACAGTCCTTTCCCTTCACATTAATTTCCAACCGTTCCAGTCTTTTTTATTTATTTTTTTCCTGAATGCATTTATTGAAAAAGTGACATCAAAGACAAATGGTGAAAAACTTAACCAGACCCACTGGGTTTGACCAGAAACATGCACCACTCGAATTTTAGACTGTGCAATTAACTATGTTGGCTAGATGTGGCTGACACCCACCAAGTCATTCTCTGCCATTTCTGCCCTTTGTGAAGAAAATCTATTTTTGAACCCTCTAATCACTGGCGAGCAACACTGATAAAGTGAGTCAGTGATCTTATTTTGTTTCTTGACAAAATGTAATTAGTGAGGTAAGTCTTGCATTGAAAGTACACAGGCATTTCCATGAAGTGGGCCATTTCACCATCTTCGATTCACATCTCATTTCCTGTTTGTTTATCTTAAATTAACATAACTATCACCAGCACAAAATACTTATGAAAGAAACAAAAATTCTCAAATTCCACTCAGGTAAGTGTAATTCTATAAATTATCTAAACTTATTAAAATGTCATGATTCCCTTTTCTTTTGACCTCTTCTGTTTTCTATAATATCTACCTCCATATTGGGTGCAGGTTAACATGACTACATAAGGGTTTGGTAAAATAATTTAAAACAAATGTCTAGAAAGACAACATGCCCAATGTTCTATGTTTATAAATTTAAAAAATAGATAAAACAAACAAACAAACAAACAAAAACAAAATTCTCAGTGAGCTGCAATGCCAAAACCTGTTCTTTAGGTTAAAGACTCCACCTTAAGGATAAAGGTCCTTAAGGTGGGGTAGAGGTGGTGCAGAGCCAGATCAGTCTTACATGGATTGTCTCAACAGTGCTAATCATCATAAATTTGTTGTCTAAATATAACCACACATGCATTGTGAAAAATGCTTAAAATCCATTTTAAGTAAAAGCTGGGGATAGCAAACATGTTAATTATCTGTGATATATTATGAAATACAAATAATTAGGCTTTCACTGTCAGGGGATTTAAACACTGGAGCAGATGGTCCAGTGACATCAGGGTTGCTAAATATTCATTTTGAATACTGATTGCTTGCAGTTGGTTCAACTGTGGCACACACACGTAGATTTTGTTGTTGTATTTAATATCAAAAGGCAACAAAATTCACAATAACAAGAAGAAATGAATTTATCTTGACATACCTGCTGGGCTTCCCAATATCAAATGTCCATACACTGTTGTAGAAGCACAGAGGTCCCGTGGAAAATCTCTAGTGTGACTCTATTCACAGGTCACTTACTCCAGGGTCTGAAATAAAAGAAAAGAAACACAAATCAGAGTAGACATGGTGAGTGAGATCACGACTTTAACCAACCCAGCATCCACAAATGCCCAGCGATCCAGGATAAACATCCTTGAAGAAATGTCACTCCAAGGAAGTACATTAGCTACCACACCAGGATGGTAGCCAAGAAAAGACTAGTATGACATATGCACAGTATCTTTCTCCTTGCCTGGTCAACTTGATCTTTTTTCTTCCTAAACAGCTGTCAGAGAATGCCTCATTACACCATCATTTCAGTTGGAGAAGACAAGTGAGTAGCATTTGCAGCACTCGTGCCATTCAATTGTGGAGCCTCAGATAGCGAATGCTCCTTACTGACTGAAACACAGTGTCGTAATGCACATCAGCAACAGTTTTAAGACAACTCCATGAAGCACACTAGAAAATAGCTGACTTTTAAGACCCTTTCACCAACTCTATTTCACAGAAAGGCAGGGTGCCAAATATTTACTATTTTCTGCTCTGCCTATTCAGTCTGCAGTTGTCATTGCTTCCATAGTTAGAGTGGCTGAGAGCAGCAAGGTTTGTTAATGATAAAGCTGCCAAACGAATAATCTTTTTTTTTTTTTTTAATTACCATGTTATATGTGAAACTATAGTTTACTTGTTCTTGTTTTTCAGTATGGCTTGTTTTAGATTATGCCTAGACCTCTATAGGCATAATTAGGTCACCACAACTAGTCAAAGCAATTAATTTGTTGTGATAACATGCTTTATTTGTAGGTAGCAAAAAAAAGAATCAGTATCCAAGACAAGACCTTAATGACAAGAAACTGTTGCTAAAGAAAATATAATGATATTATTATATCATAGTAAGGCTGTAAAGTATTTTAACAGATGATAGAGGACTCAACTGTCAGCTATAACATTTGGCAATCAGAGCTGCTGGCCATCACTGTATCTGGGTGCTATTATTAAAGGCATGGTCTGTCAAAGTGAAGGCTAGGACTATTCATGCTTGAAATGATGTATGTTGTGGATTTTGAAAACGTACAATAAATAAATAAATAAATAGTTCTTGAGCATTCAGGGAATCCAAAGAAGATTTCACCCTTTAGGTTAAAAGTAAATCCTGACAAAGGTTATAGTTCTTACCCCTTAGGAGAGCTCCTAAGGTTAAAAAAAATAAAATAAAAAAATAAATATATATATATATATATATATATATATATATATATGGAAAAGAAAACTTTTAAGAGGCTTTAAGAGGAGAAGTTTTAAGCAGCACTTTTCCCACCTGACAATAACACTAAGACGCCAGAAATGACAGTTACACTGTACACTCTATATTTGGCAACTGAAAAAATGCATACCATGCAGCAATGATGACTTGGTTTTGTCAAAACCTTCCATCAAAAGAGTGATTACTCAAACATTTACATTATATTCTGACCCAATTCATATAATTTCCAGTGGATGTCCACAACTTACAGACAAAAGAGCATAGTGGGACATAGTGGGTTACCTTATCGCTGTTATGATGAACGCTGAGCCATTTCCAATAATATGAAATGGATATCTACTGCATCATATAGAATAAATGATAAAAAACCCAGACTGGTAAATAAACATAAGCAAACAAATGAGAAACATAAATAAGCTACTGTGTAAAAAATTCTGAGTTTTAAGCATTTTCTAGGCTGAAGTCTGACTTACAGTTTATTTAGAGATGCTCATAAAAATCATACCTCTTAAAAAAATGTGTCATACCTAGCAACAAGATCAACCACACCTCCTAACTTATGTAAAATCTTAGTTCCTTCCTTGCTCAGTGTAGCTCTAAGAATTTCCTAAGCTGCTTGCTATAAATGTTTAGGCTAATTTAGGGGCTCTCAAGAGTATTCTCAGAATGTTGGTGAATACGGCTCCAGGTCGACTCGCAACATAAAGCTATTGCTTCATAATGCACACTTCAGTACTGCATGGCTTCATAGTTTTGATGTCACTGAACACTCAAAATATAAGTGCTCCTACACTGTTGAGTTCTTCTGGTAGAAACTGTACTAGTAAATACAGTAGTATAATGCATGGCAATTATTTTGATGATAATTAATTAATTAATTAAAACTGTATTCTAATTCATTCGTGTATTGGAGGTGTTTTCTCACATGTTTTTTATGAAAGAAATATACAATGGGAAGTCATTAAGAAGTGAAGACAACTTATCCAACTGCGTTCATTAATGCAGCAATTGGATCATAACAGATTATGACACAGTAAAAGATTTCGACCCCAATGGTCTTAGTGCTAGTTGGAAATCATATACTATTAAAGTTCAGCAGCATTGCCTTGCTCAGTGATTCCACTTGTTAAACCACATTAAAGATATTTAAGTAGGCCATATCTATTATGGCTAATTTTTTTAGGTTAATTTCACCTCTAACACAGTTCCCTTGGCTTCTGACACCTAAGAAGTGCTCACCTCTTCCACCGACATACCAGTGCTGCTATTTTCATCCCACCCACTGAAACAGCCTAATCCACTGTTGAAGGATTTGTGTGCTGTAGTACAGAGCAATTGTGCTGCGGCAAAATGAGTGTGGCTTAATTGGAGCAAAGACTTAATGAGGGCCCCTCGAGGATTATCATCTCTGGCTTAGAAATGGCCCAGGTAGCAGAAGACACGGTCAAAAGGATCAGCTCACAGCTTTCCAAATTGGAGTGACAGTACTGAGCCACAACTGTGCCAGTAGAATTGGTAAGTCGCTTTTCGTTGTTGCTGTTTAGGTTTTTTATTTTGTTTTTTTGTTTGTTTTATTTGTGGGGAGGCCCTTAGATACAGGGGAACTAACGTGAAAATCTCCATGGAAAACATGACTGGAGGAAAGTAATGGAGCATTTACCTACTTATTTTTACAATTTGACTTTGGTACAAAATGAATGAATCTGTAAATGGATATATTTTTAACTACAATGTCTATTATTTATCATATTAATATAACAGCAACTAAAGTAAAATGTTTAGTTTGTAGGTGTAGTAATAGTCTGTACATGGGCTTTTTTGTCATTAGAATATAATAACAAAAGTCACACAAATGGCGCCAATCAATGCAATTTTTTAAATTATTGTATGGCTACAAGAGCAATTCCATACAGCCTAGTGAAATGACACTAAATTACCTCTGTTGCTTAATCAAAAGTGTAAAATCATAAAATATTAGTATCATAAAATACAACATGTGTAAGTAGTACCAAAAGTTCTCTACAACTCTATGTGCAGCTAAAGAATTACTAGAGATTAAGTGGTAGTTTCCAGTTATTTTCCAATCAACTGGCCAATTCATTAAGTGACTAATTTTCAGCTTTACTTTTTTCATTATCCAAATTTGTTCACTTAGAAAAACACACACATTTGACTGATTTGGGAAATCTTGTCGCCATGGTATACACTTAAAGTAGACCCTTCACCAGCTCTCCAAACAGTTTATTTCTCCAAGGAGCCCATCTCCACTTGACAGCCACAGATCAGATATGACTGACCAAGATAAATGGTTAGGCTCTAAAGTCAGATCAATTCAATCTAGCAACTGTCCTCGCCAGGAACAAAAGGCCACACTGTCAACAAGGCTCAACTCACGTCAGTGCTTATTCATTGTCTTTTTGTCCTTGTTACGTAAATAACAGAGACAATGAATAGCTTGATTTTCACAGATGAAAAACTACCATTCTCAAACCCTAAATTAATTATTTAATTTAAATGCTTTTTGCTGTTGCATGATTTTTTTTTTTTTCCTTCCAGTAAAGCCCTGCAGGCTATAAGTTTATGTGCAACAAAATCAAGTGTTTAATCACTTGCTTGTTTCCTTAAACCTACCCAGTTTATCATTGCTCAAATTTCTGTGTATTTTAATAAATACAGTAGATACAGCTCACTCACTTTTAATATTATATTTCCCAATTATATACAACTTCTCTTCAAAAGCTTAAGGCAAATGTTGTGACTGTTTGATAGTATGAATGCAAAGAATATAAAAAATTAAATTTTACAGATTTAATAGTTAAAAATGTTATCTTTTAATAGTGCCCAATTTAGGGAGCTATTGAAATGCCAGTTAAAGTCAGAACTCCTCAATACAAAGCCTTTATTTTGCTTTATTGGGTCATAAGCAAACATTATCGGCTATCTCAAAAATGTAGCGACTGCCTCTTATAATCACTGCACTGTAATTTATACTACCAATACATCAACTGAATTTATCATACAGCACAGTGCACTTTATTTTAGGCACTAAATTTAAGTGAGTGCATAAAAATGTATGTCATGAGTATTTATTTTATTTATTGATTAACTTCAGTGCAGTAAACATAAAAAAATAACAATAATTCAAAATATCTGACCATCTTTTGCCTTGCATAAGCTTTCGATGTACTCAGCAGGACTGTTCCAAGTGAAATGGAGAGCATATTGAGAATGGATTTGGGAATAATCAGATGCCACCCTCATGGAAAGGAAACTAAACATCTGAAATGATTAAAATCCTATATATTGTTACAATAATACTAGAATTTGTTTGTGATACATTTAATTCATTTTAAAGGAATGAATTTACAATACACTGTAAAAATTGTAAGTAGCAATTGTTGATCTCAGTAAAGTTTTCAAATTTATCTGACTCAAAATACAGATTTGCCACTGGTAACAAGCAAAAGCTTGTGAGTCCAACAAACGTCACCCTATAGTTACCCTAATGCATTTTTTCAGAGCTATATAACAAGGATTTCTGAGCTGCCCACAAGAGTACTACAGAAGAAGACTATAGAAGACTATGTTTCCCTTGAGGAAACCCTGTAGATAACGGCATCGTGCAAGGGCGCCTCCTTGAGTAGCGCCCAACCAAACTGATTGTTAAATTTTATCTGGTCTTGTTCACTGTAGTTAGTGTGAAACTGAAGTGTATGGATATGCACACACACTTTAGCTTTCAATATGCATGTCCTCTTCTCTCTTTACTAATTTGCACAACACTGACGTTTCACTTGATCACTGAAAATGTACTCGAATGGTTCACACACTGGATATTAGGGGTGTATCAATTCTCAAAAAAAAAAAAAAAAAAAAAAAAAAAAAAAAAAATGAAAAAAAAAAAAAAAAAAGCCCCGAG
>VUQI01000797.1:0-12474 GCA_015106735.1 Paratilapia polleni | reverse complement strand
TAATTTGTCCAACACTGACGTTTCACTTGATCACTGAAAATGTACTCGAATGGTTCACACACTGGATATTAGGGGTGTATCAATTCTCAAAAAAAAAAAAAAATCACAGTTAAGTTAATACGTCTATCAACAAATTTAACACACCGCACATTTTATCCCTCAATTGAGGGAAGGTAAAACAAAACAAACAAACAAAAAGAAACAAACAAACAAACAAAAAAACAAAACAAAACAGGGAAACAGTCTTTTTTACCACAGGCCTTATCACTTGATCATTGCTGTATCATGAAAAAAAAAATCAGTAATTTTGATGTATGTCCAGTTTACCTGTTGTGTGAACGATCTGCAAAGATTACAACTTTTACCAAACTAGCATGCTTTAGCTACTCATTAACAGCTCTGCACGGGTGTCATGGTACGGGAAGATTGAACTGATATTGCAGACGTTTTAGTCTCAGAATTGTTACAAGCCAAGAGTACATGCACCACTTGTGAAATGACAACTGTTATTTCAAAATGTTTTTGAATCTTTACTTCAAAGGCTAAGGGAACTCGAATGCTAAAGATGTGACAATTAATTTTAATTAATTTGCTGAAGCAGTTGAAACTTGGTATGAGATTAATTATATTCAAAACTTCATTCAGCAATGCTGTATAACACACATATGTTAATCAGCATTCCTTAAATATAGCTATAATGACATGAACTTTGATTTGTCCAGCCAAAGTGTTTTCATAGTGTAGTAGTTAGTGCATTTGTCTCCTATGCCAAAGGTCTTGAATTTAAAACCAGGATGGTTGCTGTTGTTATTATTTGCTCAACAAGAATTTCTGAGTTTTTTGAAGGTAGAAATACAGGTACATTTTATTAACCTCAGGAATATTGTAATTACTCGAACAAGAAAATTCAAGTTGCCAGAACCTTTGTCTACATGTATAAATCTTAATAAAGTCAGTAAAAAGAGTTGAGAAAAACTCAAAAGTTAGTTTAGTGACTAATGAAAAGTTAACAAAAATGACAACATAGTAAATATTTTACAACTTGATTAGACATTGTAACTCAGCTGCATGTCCATGTAAACATGCTGAGAGCCTCAAATTCATATTGCCTAGAGCTGCTTGGCTCTAGACACTTTATGAAAAGTATTAACCTCCGCTCTCCTTTTCATCTGTGCTTCTTCAAAGAGAATAAAGCAAAATACACAAATAGCAAATTCAGCTCTCTTATTTTACACACAAAGGAAACATGAATACAAAGACAGTCTGGAAACATGGAAAGTCACAAAGTGTCATCCCAGAAACTTTTTGAGTCAGAGACACAGCATATATGTGCACGCACATCAATACACACTAAATGTATATAAAGCAAAAAGGAAACTGTCAGGCACATGACAGTACTTTAAACCCTAAACAGAGAGAAGATAAAGGCACATTCACCAGCTACATTAATAAAAAAATGAAGAATTTAAAGACAGGAGGACAATACCCCTTGGAACACACTGAAAAAAATGTGTATGTGTGCCTTTGGCCCCATGCTGAGAGCTCAGTGTCCACCCTAGTGTAGTGCTGCTTGAGTACTTCCCAAAACAAATGTTTATTGCATGACTACTTGCAGTACACACTGCCTGACTCAGACTCCTACAGTGATTCAACCTTGGGACCTTGTTTTATGAGGTCACTTTTGAACAATTTGAACAATTCACAGTGAGACAACCAAAGAAACCCTGTCCTCACTCTCTTAGAGTTCTGTGAAAACTTTCTTTTTCACAGGACTCTATGCAGTCCTATGTAAAACGAAGTACATCCCATGATTCAATAGCTTGTAGAACTAGCAGCATTAACTTGAAATCATCGTTTTCTGTATGACTTTATCACTCTTTCACATCGTTGTGGAGGAATTTTGGCCTACTCTTCTTTACAACATTGCTTCAGTTCATTGAGGTTTGTGGGCATTCATTCATGCACAGCTCTCTTAAGGTCCCACCACAGTGTTTCTATTGGGTTGAGGTCTGGATGTTGACTGGACCATTACAACACCTTGATTCCTTTCTTTTTCAGCCATTCTGTTGCAGATTTGCCGGTGTGCTTGGGTATACAGAGGAGTTCATGGTCGACTCAATGACTACAAGGTTCCCAGGTCCCGTGGCTGCAAAACAAGCCCAAATCATCCACCACCATGCTTGACAGCTGGTATGAGGTGTTTGTGCTGACATGTTTGGTTTTCTCCAAATGTAATAATGTGCATTATAGCCAAACATGTCCACTTTGGTCTTGTCTGTCCAAAGGACATTGTTCCAGATGTCTTGTGGTTTGTTCAGAGGCAATTTTGCAAACCTAAGCTGTACTGCCATGTTCTTTTTAGAGAGAAGAAGCTTGTAACCCTTCAAAACAAGCATTATTTGTTTAATTGCAATTTCTTTGAGCATTGTATGCACTGTGTTAACACATACCTGAATCTCCCAGACCAGCAAACTGCCAAAACCCCTGTTTTTATAGAGGTGGTCACACTTGCTGATGATCAACTAATCAAGTGCATTTGATTAGCAGCACCTGGCTGCTACTTACCCTTTAATCCCTACATAAGTATAAAGGGTGTACTTGGTTTTTCATGTACAATGTACAATGTCAACAATGTTTTTCATATGACTATACATATGAAAAACATTGTTTTTCATGACTATACATACCAAAATGTTTATAGAATACAGTGTCAAAGGATCAGTGTATAAAAAAACAAACAAACAAAAAACAACAAAAAACAAATAAACAAATAAAAAAAAACAACAGATAATTTCAGATAGACATGTCCTGAGAATATGGAGATTTATTTATGTAGTTATTCATTTATTTATTAATTAGTATCTTTCCCCCTGCAGTAGCACCTCCCATAGCCATTGACGTCAGTGGTTCCAATTTTTTGTCCAGATCCAAACATCTATTTCATTGTAAGTTTCTTATGTAGAAATTTAAAGCAGTGCACAGTGTATCAGTGCTTCAACACACGTTGTAACATCATAAATAACATTTTTGTTTTGAAAATAACTCAACATAACAGCCACTCTTGTGTACAATAATGTCTCATAAACATAACAGTGTGGCTATAAATAATCTGAATGATGAATGACATGTAGATGATGTTGTTTGTTTGTCTCAATTGTGAAATTGTCCGACTTATTGAAGCAATATGTTTTTGTTGCCTGTACTCAATATTTTGGTCTGTCTTGGAGAGGTGTTCAGATGCAATTCAGTGGAGAAACTTTTTTTTTTTTTTTTCAGAAGATCCGCTATACTACATTTAGTGTTGTATCTATGGATGGAACTGTATAATAACAAAGACCAGTTATTCCTTGGATGTGATTACTTTTAATGCATCAGTTATTTTTTGTCAGTTATCATCTCATTGTCAATTAATTAATCAAATAATTAATGGCACAGGTGAATTAAACAAATGGGAATAGGCAATCCTCATGGGTCCATTTTGTTTTTTAACAAAGTTGTAAGCACATGTGGTTACATAATTAAATGTATGGAATTAAAATGTTACATTTGCATTGCATCCCACTATGTGTTATTATTATTGTCAATATTATTTTGTAATGTTTATGTTAGTGTACACGGAATGCATAAGTATAAATTTTCTCCGAATCTCTTCTGTTTAATTATATGCAGACATGCAATTGCTTATGCAGTACATGTAGCTGAGGGAGGTGATTTAAAACTGCTGGCCTAAAGCCCTCACACCCTGCCACACAAGGCCACAGAGGACATGAGATTCAGCGAGCCCTGATGTGATAGCACATGCCACCAAATCCACAGTTAATTGGACACTTCCTTCACAACAGCCCTGTGGTAAACAGCAGCAAGCAAATAACAAGCCTAAGACAAGGTTCCAGAAAGAACAAGAGGAAATAACTCAGATAACAAAACCAACAGCAGATGTGCTGGCCTCTGCATTATATTGTGTGTAGAACAGCAACTCTTCTTTGACTGTATAATCGTTGGCATTCTGCTTAACTGATTAGCTTTCCCATGCTTAACAGCTGGCGTCTTAGCTCAATTTGTCTGGCTTGGAAATGTGAAGCAGCAAAATCATGCCTGCTGCATTCTTCATTCCAAATGGACATTTGTGTGTAGAAAATGGTCAGCAGCCAGGTACTGAGAAGGGATTGCACATGATCAAAAAGGATTTCATGGAAGCAGATTGAGCAAAAAAAAAGACTTGCATCAGTGTTCATGAGCCACTTCACATGAGGTTGTTTCAATGCTGGAAGATGAGAGGATTTAGAAGTACATCCAGCATCTCACCAGAAACAGTTAGTTCCTGCTGAAGTAAAGAGGGCTGGAATTCAGGTGAATATCTGGCTTACTGTACAATTGCCTCAAGTGGTGGTCAATTCGGTGCTTATTTGTTTACACATTTTAATTGTTTTTCTACTCTAATATTGGATAATGTAGTTGGTAGGGAGTTTAATGAATGGGGTTACAGATCAAAATCAGCTTTTAGCAATATCTAGTACAATGAATGTATTGTGCATTCAAAATTAACAATGAAAAAAAAGACTCTTCCAATTCAGCACGAGTGAAAACACTGACATGTGGTAACAAATGAGAAGGGGAACATGTGGTACTTTTATTAACACTGACAGCAGCAGGTTTTACATTACATCAAAACATTACATGTTTTAATCCATTGGTCCATTGTTTAATCAGCCAGTGACTTGAGCACTGATCAAACTTATTTTGATATTTACTGTACTGTCCTTCTAATGATGTTGCTTAACCGAAAGTATTCAACCTGTCAAACTCCATCAATAAACACAATACAAAGTAAGGAAATAACCTTCAAACTTCTTCTTTACTGAAGACTGTAGTAGAATGTGTTGATCCAAATAAGTTGTAAAACTAAAAGTAATGGAAGCATACATCCAGTTTTAGTACACAAATAGCTGTTTACACACATATGGCCTATATAAGTATCCTAGGTATCTTAAAGTACAAGATATGATATAGTATACTGGATATAATGTAATATACAGTATTTGCTAATGTCATCTATATACTACTGAGGTATGATATACTGAGCTTGTCATATCCTTGAAACCTATTGGGTAGTAACCAAATACAACAAAAATACATCCCATCAATGATTTATATTCCTTAACCATTAATAATTGCATCCAAAATAACAAGAACTACTCACAGGCAATGCTTCCAATGGAGCAAATCAAAGGATTACAATGGATGCTGGAACACCATGTTACTCTATGTATGCTGCCATACCACAATTGACCTTAAACTTAAATCTACTGCCTAGGAAGCAGAACATTTACTGTATAGGTTTGATATAAAGTATTAACATTTAAAAACGACGGGCACAGCAAAGAATAATGGACTAGTGTTCAGGTTTGTGTAGGGGTGTCTACAAAACTGTCAAAACTACCATGCCACATATGGGCAGCACAAGCGTTAATCTAGGGGCTATTTATTCAACCCTGTAAAATAATAAAATATTTGGGACAACACCTTTAAATGAAGGACAACAGATAAAACAATTCATTTGATCTTAAAATAATCAGAACTAATGGGTAATATAGGCAAGTTATTAATATAGACAAGTTATTGATTTGGAACTCTGATTACTGATTACAATGATAACGACCAACATAGATGAAACAAACTAATGCACTTGCACAGGCGTTCTTGCACTTGTCTACACTAAGCTGTGCCCAGTTGCTTTCCAATTATCAGTCAAATGGTTTCTAAAAGGTTCTGCTGATCCAGGTCCAATCTAGGAAGTATTATAGTCCAATTCAGCTGCTGTCTTTGCTGAAACTAACTCCTGGTGAAGTTAGTTGCTGTTGATAACTTCAGCCTTTTAACTTGGTTTGTGGTATGTGGCCAAGCTAGCTACGAATCTTACCTCTCACATGGCTGCAGTTAGAAGATGTAGTTCAGTGAGTCTATTTTCAGAGTACACAGTTAGGAGAGCTTGGAGTAGGCTTCTGCCTAGTGTCCTTCTCACCTCTCTGGAGATGAGAGTAGAAAAATAGGGAGACCAATGGGCAGCTGTGGTTTTGTTGAGTTTGGAGTGAGGGATGGTCAGTGTTACAGATGCAGGGAGTGACCTCTTAGAGTGGAGTTTGGTTTGGTAGAGTCTGTGGCATTCCTCATGGTTTCTACATTTGCAACTGATAGAAACTAATCAGTACAGAATTTCTGCTTGAAATAAGAGGTAGACAAAGGCTGTCTTTGTTACCCCTTTCATGAAACATTACACAGTGTCAAAATTGTATTTTGATATCACAGACACTATATACAATATCCACCTCATGGTTGGATTGATATGAGAACACTCTGCATCTACAAATAAATAAATAAATAAGAATTGATAAAACTGGCAAATTAGTGATAAGTATACTGGTACAAAATGGAGGCAATCAAGAATCTTCCTGCTACCTCAAGAAAAACCACAAATATAGAGCATTTATAGTAAAATGGAGAAATGAGAAATTCATTTACATAGGCAGTTGTTATATGGTCCATAGCAGGTCATACCCATAAGATTAAGGAGTTTTTCACAACATGTCACATAAATCAAGATTTTAGTGAATTTAAAAATAACTCATTATAAGGATCTGGACTCTCTTTATAGGGTTGGTCTTTGACCTCCTTTGTAAAGCTTGTTTTGTTCACCACACACACTTTAGAAGTTTATCCAATGGATAAAGCTCAAGTTACAATTGATAAGCATCCAAATTCTGAGAGCCAAATGAATTTACTTTGTGACTTTGCGTCATTAATTCAGCACACCATTGCCCCTATCCCGACAACGAGAGTGACTTAGCAAGTGAATGTGGTCCAACAAACAGTTAAATACAAATTAAAAGTGTAACATCATTTAAGACTGCATTGTCCCACAAAACATACCAATGTAAAGAAGAAAAAAAGTACAATGAGTACAATGCTTTTATTCTTTTGAACCTCAAGCATTTTCTATCAACTCAGAGCTAGTCTTGTGAAAATTTAATTTCATGGGTGACGATGAAACAGATGGGGTGTTGGTTTCTGGACAATTAGAATACATTATTTTGCAAATAAATATGTTTCTAAGTGACACTATAATTTAACCCTTACCACTGAGTATGATATTTTGTTACTATATGCAACTGCTGTTATTTAACAAAAAAATTCCTAAACAAATTCAACATGGCATGTTGCATGTGTGCCTGTGTCACTGTGCATAGTACAGAAATGATTTATTCTTGATTTGTGTGCCCTAGCAAATGTCTTCTTCAACCCTGCCTATCTGTGTGACCTATGAACAATTACACATATCTGCTTTTATCACATTTCATCAGTTTCATACAAATGCCTACCATTCTTCTGCCTTCAGGAATCCACAATTTATTTTATTCAATTTGCTGAATTCTTCCTTCTTTCTGAAAAAAAAAAGACTCATGCCTATGGACTGAGCATTTGTACTTTCACATCTAAAAAGCTTTGAGAGGAACAGCTTAAGTCACGCAATAGAAGTCTGTTGCAATATGTCATGCCTTCATCCATGTATGAGAAATTAATGCAGCTAGGTACTGGTGCAGGTTTTATATGCTCAAATTTAAATAAAAGATTATCAAACCAAGGCAATGTCCTCTAAGATTTAACATAAAAAAAAACTGAACAGATGTAGAATATTGCAGTACAATGTTATGCTTTGGATGTAAACAATATTAATTTTGATAAACTTTGAAGACTTATTATTGAACATTAATTATCATTGTTTTGTCATCTGTGGGCTATCAATGTATATATTTGATAACCCACAGATAATCCATTGATACAAACATATGTATATCAGCCTAAACATGTGTGCATAATATAAATATATAGTATATAATAAAAAACAATGCAATCTAGTAAATATATGTTTAGTAAATTTTGCACACAAAAAAATCTTATAATCAAAACATAGAAATGACAACAAGATAGAGGCTATATAATTTGCTTTTGTAACAGTGCAGGATAATTGGGCCCTTTCTGCAGCATCAGCTGTCAAAAAGGACAGTCCAATCAAACCATCACAGCTCAAACATTCATCTCATAGATAAAAATCTCTTTGGTGTTAGCAGAAATGTCAGACGTTATCGGCATCTTTTTTAATTGATTTCTCTCTGTCTTCCATGCAGACAGGTACTTTTTGGGTACACTCTCAGTACAGTGTGCTTGTTGCCATCAATGACAGCTGCCACTGAGACCCAAGGTTGTGCATCTGTAAGTTAACAAGATAGAGAAGAAATCCATTGGCCCATGTCTGTTAAATATATTTAAAGTCCCTTTTTTCCCAGTTTCCTTCGTCCAAGAAATCAATCGGCTTATCACCACAAGCAATGTGGTTTGCTCTGGCTGATGTGATAAGAGAAATACTTCACTGTGAAGTCCTAAGTCACAGATTTAGACTTTCATAGTGTAATTCCTTTAATATCCCACAACAGATTACCACCTTTTATTGTGAAAGCACGATAAGGTGAACATAATAGGACGCGTGTTTTCTATTGAAGAAATATGAATTGCATTACATTTAAAAACTTAATTAAATGCAAGAGGGGCAAGTAATTCTTTTGGTGTTATGGCATAATTACATTAGGAACACAACATCCATTTAAGTTCTGTTTTAAAAAAAAAAGAGAAAATTGAAAGTAATAAGATGATTTAAAATTGTGTTTAAATGGCACACTAAAAGTAGGTTTATATTTTTTTTGTCTTTTAGATACATTGTATTTTAGCAGTACATTATCTTAAAACCATGTTCAGTACTTGTGACTGTGCAACTGCCCTTTTAATAAACTTTTAACATGCCCATTCTCTTCCTTGTTTATACTGCTGCCTTTCTGCTTTTTATTTTATTTTACAAAACTGAATTCAGATGCTCTCAAATACCTTTTTTATAAATGAAAATCAATCCTTCAGACTGCAATTTATTTATTTATTTATTTTCATTTGTCAATGTTCTTGATCTAAATTTGTAAATGTCATTTTCAAATACCAAACTACAAACACTGGCAAATTCATCACTAATGCTTACTGCTTATGCTGACACACTTCAGTGATTTCCAAACATATGCTACTTGCAATTACCACTAGTAGGTTAACATGAATGGTTATTGTATCTGGCACTTCAGAACATCAGATAACGCAGCATCAACAGGCTGCTTGCCAATAACGCATGCTGGTGTACACAGGTGTCAGGCAATGGATAAATGGACACTGGAAGTAGGCAGGTCCCTACTATTGGTTGTGTTTGTATGTGTATTGGACATAAAAATGTAAAGAAAGAGAACTAAATACAGTTAAAAAACAATAAAAAAACTATAATATAAAAAACAATATAACAATAAAATAAAATAACTTGCAATAATGTGCAAAACAGATTGACATTGCATTCCTGTAAACAACTATTAGCTTCTGTTTCTGAGAGAATCAAAACAAGCGTTTACATCAGAGGATATTTGTATAAAGCTTAGCTATACTCAACTTTTCTGACAGTGTCATTGTGTGCCTTTTAAATCTCTGCAGCTTAGCAGTGCCAAGCTGCAACAGTAGGTCCCATTCATAATGACTAGCAGTCTATCTTGCCTGTCCTAGTTTTTAAACTTATATGTTTGGATAGTTGGTAAGACTTTGCAATTTAACAACCAGCCTCACAGTCAATATTATTGCTGCTTGCTTGCTTGATCTATATATTAGTGATATTACTTCCTTCTTCCACTGCCCACACATACACAGAGTAACCTCAGTCTCCCTCTTGCTTTTTCCATCATCTCTTTGATTTGCTCAGACTTAGTCTTTACCCTGCCAAGGCATTGCATCAGGAAGTGGTGTAGGCCCCATTGACAAGAACTTGACACCTGGTGGATCAATAGAGGATTGAATCTTCACTGCACCAAAAGTCAAACTACCTCTTAAATCAATAACTGGCAACTGCTAAAGGGAGAGCGATCCTCTTATTCTGATTTTTTGTTGTTGTTGTTTTCCACTGCTTGCTCTACCATTATTTAAAAGTTAAAATAGACTTCAATATTGCTGTATATCTGACTTACAAGACCCTTGTTTTTTTTGTTGTTCTTTGTTAATAAAGACAATTAATTTGCAGATTTCTAACCTTTGCTATTTATAAACAAAGCAATTACATAAATAAAAGTATTTACATGTCATATTTGTCACTAATGTTTCAGATGTTATTCAAAACTCAAATATTTCCATTCCATTTCACGTTGAAAAGCAGCTGTGTTTATTTAGCAAGGGATTTAGCTCTGAGAATCAGTAAGGTCTTAAGCCTGACCTTTTCTCCATGATCTTCTCCAGCAACTCTTTATTTTATCCAACTGCTTAGTGATATACGAGAGCAAAGTCCATACCGCTGAGGATCCTAATTTATTTCCTGATTTGTTGGCATGCTACCTTTTAGGCTATTAGGTTTCCATTTTGGCAGTGATTCTTTACTGACAAGAATATACTGCATGGCACCAAAAATGGCTCTAAGCCTTATAAACATACGAGCTGTGAGCATCCACTTTAGTATGAACATTTTTCAGATTTAAGGGCTATTTCCAGATTTTTTTTTTCTTTTTGTAAATGAAAAGTTATGAAAATATATTTTAAAAACTTGTGAAAAATGTTAGTATATTGAAATGTAGGAGACTGAGCACTTTTAAAACTGAGCTACATAATCAATTTCAGGCTACACTGACCAGTTAGGTGCTCTGAGTTGTAATGAATGGCAGAGGTGAACATACAAAACAATCCAACACATTACACCTGTTCCAGTGTTCTAGCTTGTGATGTTTTGCTACTCTGGACCTGTGTGGCCTTTTGCCATGCTAACCATTAGACCATCACACGAATCATTAGCCAGGGTGATGTGAAGAGCAATGATGGAATCTATAATCTTGGTCCCTTTATTTGGCTACCCAATTTAATGACCAGGCAGGTGTTAATGATGATGGAGACTAAGGCTAGTTCTGATCAAGAGCCATGAGCTGAGTGTAATGGGGTGAAAAGCTTGCTTTGGGACCAAAGTAAATTATGGCCCTCACAATCAATAGTAATAGGCAAGTAGATGGGGCTTTGCTCCAGTTCCATTCAAAATAAGGACCAAACCAACTGATTCTTCCTCTTCATAATGTTTGACTTCAGCTATTGACTTCATTGAAATTTTGCATTTACAAAAATAATTGTATAGCAGTAGCAAAAAACACAGCAAAGTGCTGAAAAGCTTAGTTGCACCATATCAAGAAATAAAATATAAAATGTAGATCTTACAGGCAAATTATGTACCAAAACCAGTAAAGATGAATCAAAAAGGGTTTTATATATATTATGGGTTAGGGTTATTAATGATGGGGATACACATATGGGGGGCTGGGGGTGTCCACTGAAAGAAACTTTAAGAATCATAAGACAAAAGCCCGACAGAATGCACATACTGTATATCAATGACAGATGATATTGTTAGTGCATTGTCATTTTTTTCTGTTTATATCATTTTCATCTTCTTGTAGTGTAATTTTATTGTAAAGCAAAGGCAATAAACTTCTTATTCTCAACAAATACCCTGAAAAGACTAAAAACCAACCATGAATTGGTCCTGCTTTAGTAGTAAAATTGTAAACAGTTAATACCTATTTTGAGATTTTGACCCTGAAGTGGTTAAGAAAATGGGGGATGGCAGCAGGTTCTCTATGATAGTTTAGCTATACTGGTACAACTGAGGCAGCTGGGAATATAATTAATTTTATAGGGAATTGGTTTTAAAACTTTGATATTTGACAAAGTGATAATTTGAACTGGCAATAGAGGGAAAGTTGAGTCAAAATTATTTCAATTCATCATGTCTGTACTGCACCTCATGGTAATCCATCCAATAACCATTTCATCATTTCACTAATAAACAAAAATGTCAACCTCACTAATGATTAAAGGGCCACAACAGTCAGTCAGTATCTTATTTGTATCTTGTCATTATCTTCCAGATTACATAAAATGTCTCACGTACTGATTTGTGTATGGATACAAAATTGCCGGTGAGAGACAATTACACAATGATAGATTAAAGGGCAAAAAGCCTTTCAGCATCCCTCACTCCTCTGGTAAGCCCCTGTGGATACACAGGGTATGAGACAGTGAGTCATGGGACATGGGGGAGAAGGACTGAACACTGCTTGGTGTAGCATGGGCAGAGTCTGGTAATCAGAGCTGACCAGCCATGAGAAGCTTTTTTTTTTCAGACCCTTCTTATTGAAAAGGGAGTCTGAAAGATCTTTGAAAGTCACTAGAAACATATTTATGGCCATTTAATGTGCATGGTTGCGTGTTTATGCAGGAGTGCTATGGCCATGTCATGTGTCATAGTTAGCCATGGTTAGTTTGTCAGTTTGTCATTTTCTGAGCCCTTGCTAATGTTAATGTTATGGACATTGG